>JARACY010002978.1:0-37194 GCA_029255725.1 Scrobipalpa atriplicella | reverse complement strand
GCGTAGTCGAAAATTGTTATGCAAATAATTATAGCAAGTAAAAGACACCACACAGTATGAAGGCATCGTCTAGTTAAAGTATATTTAGCGAGCATGGTTTTCTATGGTCCTTGAAAAAAGAACAAAATGCAAAATTAATTAATTTTTCATCATAGGTATTATTGTCAAATTGTTATTTTTTTTTGTGACGCACCCATTCGTTAAAAAATCATAAGTCGTAAAATATAGGCTTTTTTTTAAAGTAAGGAATGGAGAAGCAAATAGTACCTACCCCGCAGTTACTATCGAAATTGTTGCTAAAACGGCCGTTTTAGTAAAACTATTAATTCATTTAAACTAAGTGTAAACTATATTTCCAGAAACATATTTAAAAATTCTACTGCGATAAGAGTAACAAATATTTTTTAAGAACTAAAAAAACAAAACAGTGCTTTTTTTTTGGAGATCTTGTTTTTTTTATTGAAAATAAACATCACGTCACGCCTAATAACAATTTGCCATAGTTTTTAAAGAAAAATAGAAAAATTATAAAAATACACAACCTTTGAATTGTCCCACTATAAATCCTCTTTAGCACAACAATAACCTAACAGTGTCTTCAACTAACTAAAAAAAGTAGGTATTAGACGGTAATAGAACAATTTTAAAAATATTATTGAAACAGGATCTGGTTCTAGTGTTCAAATCGTCTATATAACAACATAAAGAACTACAATATTTTGCTTTCCCATACAGATTGTTGATAAAGTCTGCATTCCGCAAAAATTACTGCTTTGTTCAGTTTATAGAGGATGTTGGCTAAAAGTGTTTTTTTTTTGTAAAAGTTGTTCAGTTTGGTTCTCACACATACACATACATACGTAAAGTCACGCCTTCATTCCTTACGGGGTAGGCAGAGCGTAAAATGCCTAGTAAAGGCGCCTTAGCAACGTGTGACGAATATTGAAGGCATTTTTAGATTGTAATGAGTATCGCTATAGTAACAGGTTGTCAGCTCATCGCCTAAATTACAATACACTAACCTTCGATTCCTTTTGCTGACTTCTAGATCATGCCCGGTATCAAGGGCAGCTAGAACATTCTATGTTTTGTCAAGCAGCGACAGTTTGCACATAGTCAACTAAATAGCCCTTTATTTGGTGTAACCAAGTATTATGTTTGAATTCTCTTCCGCTTCTATTGAGATAGGCTTCGGGATCATCCATGGATTATCTGTCTTTCGTAACCACTGAATATATTGTACCAGATTATTCTGGAACATTTCCTGATTTCCTGTACACAATGTTCACTCGTAATTAGACGACATCGCCTTCAGAAGAGATACGATTATCTCTAATCATCATCATCATCACAACAGTCCACTGCTGGACATAAATAAAAATAGCCTTTATTCTACCACATAATTCATAATACAATAAATAATCAATTCAATTTCATTAACAATTAGTTACAATAAATAAATCAATAAATTAAATCATCTTTACAAAATCATCTTTACAAAAATTAATGTTTTTTAATTATTAATTTAGATATTAAATATTTATTTATATGGAAGTCGCCTCATTGGCGTAGGCCTTCCCCAGTTCCCTCCAGTCCTCTCTGTTGGACATAGGCCTCCCCAAATAGCAGCAAGAAAACTTTCTTCTCCAAAAAACTTCACTTGTTGTCTGCCTAGTCTCTTGGAGTCAAGGCGAAAACGCCTTTTACTAGGCCAAAAGGCCCGTAAGGGACAAAAGCGTAACTTTGGCTCGTATTTATAAAGCAATCTCAAGATTGAGAGCAATATTAAGTGCGGATTTGACAGGTAATTTTGTACTGGAATGACATTTCTGATACCAACTCAAACTCGCTGTCACTCTTGAGAGCTGATTATAAATACGGGCCTTATGTCTCAAGTTATTTTACTGTTCTTCTCTTTTACTGTGTGAACGATTAGCTGATTGCACATGTGCGAGTGCGAGTGATGCATGCGACATCTACCGGGAATAGGGAATGGCCTACTTATCGGAAATACATACATACATACATATAATCACGCCTTTATCCCTAATGGGGTAGGCAGAGCGAGCGTAAACAACCTAAACTAAGGTCGTCCCGTCTGACAAGTTTGGATATTTTTATGCTTATGATTGCGACATATAGACGGGCTAAGTATATTAAGGAGAAAAATTTTCCTTGTTATAAAAAAAGTCATATTAGACTACTTAATTCCTCCTACAAACCCTTCTCTACCTATATGTAATGTATCTATAGTACCTTACCGACCTATCGTAAGTAGAATTTGGATGAGCTTATTCAATTTACTCTTCAGTGACATGAATTTCAATTTTAAAAAACAATTAAGTACCAAGAACCAAGAATCAAATACAGTGACCACTTCCCAACAAACAATTTTTGGTCGAGACTACGTCGCGGTCTCAACCTTAGGCCGCATAAGGTGAGCCGTATAAACGTTATGACGACGTTTACTCGACGCGAAAAGGGCCCATTTTATACGGATCTAAGTCGGGTTACGGTTATATAACAGTCGTGAGTTTGACTATTGGTTGTATTGTGGTCCCTCCTGGAACTTCTATTCGACTTTTCGTCGAGTAATAGTCTTGGTTTCAACTTTTATACGGCGTATTGTAGTATTACAACCGTTTAAGAGTTATATAAAATATTTCATCTCATAGATTTATAGGTTATGTTTTCTACGCTAAAGAAGTCGACGAATCAAATTGATAACGTTGTTCTCAGTGATCCTAAAGAAATTTGTCGCCATTTTTAAAACAGCAGTGTATGAAAATGTGATACTTATTCCTGCGTTAAAAGTGATTATGAATGTTGAGTTGTTGTGGGAAGCTCTGTTTATCGATGGAAATTGGATAATATATGATAAATTATTGATGCGCTTTTCCAAATCCTCAGTTTATAATGATTTTATTCATATTCAATATGTACTATAATATCAAATATTTACTTGATACGACTTGTTGCTTTAAATATGCCAAATGTACGATAACTATATTATTTTGTAGTAGCACAAATGTAGAGAAATTGTGAAATAAATGATAAAATAACAATAACAATAAACAATCAGCTGGAGGTTAGCCGCCATTATTTAATGTCAGGGCATGCGTCATGAAACAAAATGGTGGGAGACGTATAAAAGTTCTCGATATTACCATAATAGGTCAATTAGCCGTATATTGGTCATAGTCAAAACTTAAGACGTGTAATCGTCGTGCGCACAACTCTTATATGATTAGTATGAAATCGTCGACTTGACGACTGCTATATAATTAAAGCTCGTATAAAAGGTAATTATACGACCACTATCCAACTTTAGGACTCATACTCGGCAAAAAGTTGTATAAGGTGGTCGTATAGAAGTGATTGTGGAAACTTTTATACGACTGTCGTATAAAATAGCGGAATAAACGTTTATACGACCATTTTATACGACCACATACTTATATGACTGAACAGACGTATAATCCACCATAATATGATCAAAATAGGAAATAGACACCATAATATGACCTTTATAAGGCAAACAGCCGCATAACAGTCTCTTTATATAACTAAATTGTTTGTTGGGTTGCTAATAGAATAGATACGGAACATTTCAATTTGTACGGTAATAAAACAATAAGATACCACATGTCAGAGATGCGCACTTCAAAGGGAGAATAGTCTCGGAGATAGTGCTCAACAGGGTTGCCACTAAAACAGGTGTAAGGACAGCCTAACTTAGGCCGGTATTTATAATCAGCTCTCAAGAGTGACAGCGAGTTTGAGTTCGTATCAGAAATGTCATTCCAGTACAAAATTACCTGTCAAATCCGCACTCAATATTGCTCTCAATTTTGAGATCGCTTTATAAATACGAGCTTTAAATGTATAAGGGCTACCCCTATCAGTATTTCCTATATTTGCATATTTTGATATCATAGTATTGAGTAATGCTTACTGTAATGCGAAAAAGTATCGATTGCTTTTTTGAGATACAGTAAACAAAAACAAAATATAATCGGCAATCAGATTACTATTTGCCCGACTTGCACTTGGTCGTTTTTTTTTGTTAGGTAGACTCTATATTGCAAGTTTAGTATTTCTCATAGGGAGAGTTGCAACCCTACCGCTTAACTATGAAGAGCGCGTGCGTCCGCATAGCTAACGGGCATCTCCACGCACAATTTGCTTCTAAATACATTGCACATCCGCATGTGACGGGTAAGAGTGTTACATCACTCAGTACTAGTTAAACTGTCAATACAGTTAGCTGGAGTGCAGAGCGGTCTAACCTAAAGCTATCCAGAGATATGGCATACAGCATCGGGCTATGGCCAACCGCTAAAGAAGAAGAAGTGTCGGTAGACCACCAGCAAGATGGTATGAGGACATAAAGAAGACAGCTGGACCGAACTGGACGAGAACCGAACCGGAACATATGGAGAGGATAACAGGAGGCATACGTTCAACAGTGGACAAATATTATATGCTGAAAAGAAGAAGAACAAGATCGGCCTATGGGGAATGGACGTATGTATGCCAATCTTAGCGTTCAAGACTATATAGTGCGTTCTATAGTGTTGTGAACTTGTGAATACCCACTACCGCAGACACCCTAAATATCCAGTGCCAGTGGTAGTGACAAGTGACAACAATCTCGTTTTGATTTGCTGCGTCCAAATTCTGTATCACTGAGGGGTAAGAAGTCTGAATGAAGTAATTCGTTAAACCAGCGTTACAGTGTAAGCAACCTGAAGTGGCAACTGAGTCAGAATAAAACTCTGATGGCGTCCAGATAGAGTTTTAGGATATTCCTTGTGAGGCCAGTTGGCCGAGTGACGATGGATGAGAAAAGGGTAACTACCAGCAGCCTTACCAGGGGACCGAGGTCCGACTGGACAGATTTGGAACTGGACATAATGCAGATCGCCGTGCAAACATCAATACCGCGATTCAGGACTATTGTATCTTGTTGCGACGCCATCTATATGCGCTACGGAGTACCTAGAATTGGTGACATTGGGAGCCCAGAATACTGATACGAGATGATAAATACATAATGCGGTAGAAGAGGTTTATTGCAGGTGCGATATCGTCTGCTTAAAGGTAAAACCACATAAGTGCACTTTACACTAAAAATGAGTTAAATTAATATTTTTGTTCAGCAAATTATGATCTACGTACAGGTAAAACCCAATAATTGATATCATTCTTAGTTTGCAAGTTGCCAATGAAAATAACTGGTATCTGACAAACTTTTGGCAAAAGTTGGTCAAGAAAAATATATTAAAAGCTTTTATGAGACCTAGAAAAAAAAAAGAAAGAGGCAAAATAAAATAAAGTATTTTAATCTTATAATAATTCTAACTCACTACTATAAAAATAAGGTAAATAACCTTACTTGGTTCTGCATGTGAACATTGAAAAATATTATTAGAAGTGGTCGTTCATGTAAAAACAAATAAATGCACTTATGTACCTGTTGTGATTCAGTGTATCTCTTTCTAGCAACAACAGGCAATTCATCATTACGCGCTATAACTCACTGACATCAGTAATAAAATGCTCTTATGTGGTTTTACCTGTTGTGATTCAGTCTATCTCTTTCTAGCATCTAACAGGCAATTCATCATTACGCGCTATAACTCACTGACATCAGAAATGAAATGCTTTTATGTGGTTCTACCTATTGTGATTCAGTCTATCTCTTTCTAGCATCTAACAGACAATTCGTCCAGTGTTGCCACAATCTTACAAAAGTAACATTTTACGTTACTTTTGACCCTCTCATGTCGGGACTCTATAGTCCCGAGATAATGGTAAAACATTACCTACATAATAATAATAATAATAAAACACCCCCAAAATGGAGAAAAACAAAATGTACACAAAAAAAGAGTGTGTGCCGAGCACACGTGTAGAGGTGAAACTTCTTTGACATTTTGACATTTCACACACGAATGACTACGGAAGTCCCGTACCAGTAAAAGTTACAAGTTAAGTTATTGTGGCCAAAATGTTACTTTTCGAGCCAACTATGTTATTTTTGGCAAAGGGGCTTTGGCAACACTGAATTCGTCATTACGCGCCATAACTCACTGACAGTCAGTACTTGGGCCGGTGTTATTTGTGAGAAAATCCAGTTCTTACGTGTTCTTTTATAGTTTGATTTCATTTAAGTGTGTAAAAGATGGAAATAACTACGAGATCAAGAAATAAAATGAAAACTCCTACTGGTAAGTCATTGATTTGCTTTTTAAAACTATTTTGATACGCACTTTGAGGTTACCTTCAAACAAAATGTTACTATTTAGACTTCTAGAACCTAAGCCTACATCTAGAACCCTATTCTAGATATGCCAAGTATAAAAGATTTTATTTAACTCGCATTATTATGTAGGTAGGTATGTAGGTAATGTAAACCACGATTAGGTATTCGGGTGGAATCTTGCAACTCAATTTTGAGGCACTTCCTGTTATCCTATTGTCCTGAAATTTGATACACTCGTGTAAATCCAGTGACTATGCAATATCTTGGTACTATCGAGCCGATCACATGATGGACTCTGGATGTAGGGGCTGGAACTCTCGGATGCAGAGTGCTAAGACAGCCGAGTTAGGGCTTCTTGGTTTTGTAGATTATGAGCAGTTTCTGTTTCTCATGATGACGAGGGTCTGAAGATGAAGCTGGTAGTTTACCATTGGAACTCCCCTTTTTAGAGTGCTAAGATAGCCGAGTTTAATCTCGTTGATATTGTAGTAATGAGAATATCCTATTATTCATGCATTAACAGAAATAAATAGAATAGATTGGGCTGCGAAAAGATTACGTACTACTTACCTAAGTCACCTATGAGACCATTATTATATATTCATGTACTTTTCTAATATAAGGCCGTTCAATTTCAGATGGAGAATCTAGTAAATCATGCCCATCGAATGTATCCAATCAGGATGATGATGACATTCCAGGCGAAGAGGAGTTGGTAGAAATTTTTGGTGGGAGTGATTTCTCAGACTTAGATCCTACTTATGTTCCTGACGAAGATGAACGATTATTAACCTTGGACGATTTGAAGGGAACCGCCTCAAAATCTTTTCCTCATGATTCACCTCTTTCGTCGCATTCTTCAAGTCCATCACCTGTTAATGAAGATGGTCCACTCTCATTGGACAACTTGAGAAGAATCATCTCAAAGGCTTTTCCTTGTGACTCATCTCTTCCCACTCATTCTACAATTTCGTCACCTGTTATTGATGTTGAAAAGTTGCCTGTTGATAAAGTTCCTCTAGAGTCAGAAAGCGTCGCTTGCTGGATATTAGAAACAATTTTGAACAAAGTTGCAAAAGCGACACGTCTGCTACGACGATGGCGCAAACCTACTCCAGGAGCATGGAGTCGAAATATCGCCAAGAAGAGGAGGGCAGAAGGTTTACCTTATGTCACCGCAAAAAAATTAAGATCCGCAAAGTTACCTATGCCAACTGATTGCAGTAAATGTCGTTTTGATTGTAACACAAATTTTAGTGAAGAAGCGAGAGATAAGCTATGTAGACATTACTGGGGTTTAGATTTCAAAGGAAAAAAGGCATTTATTCTTGCTAATATCAAAATACAACCCACAAAAAGAGTACTTGTAATTCGGAATTCGCTAAAAAAAGCAAGACAATACTCGAAAAAATGTTTTTTTCCTGTTGATCAAGAAAATAAGCAAGTATGCCAAAAATTTTTCACGAAAACGCTTGCCATATCTGATTCGGTCATAAACGACGCTATTCAGAACAGAGATGAGATAGGTTTGTATACGAAAGAGGACAACAGAGGCAGACATACTCCTCCAAACAAAATCAGTTATTTGAGTATGAAGTCTGTGAAAAACCATATTGAGTCTTTTCCTACAATGGACCCGCATTATATAAGAGCGACATCAAAGCGAAAATACTTAGATAAAAGCTTAAGCATTACAAAAATGTACAATGCGTATGTTGAAGAGCAAACAGACAAACTCTCCGAGACAATAGAAAATGAGGATGAAAATGAACAGCAAACTGAAGAAAAGTCTATTGTGTCTGAAATGACATACAGACGGATATTTTCTTCTGATTACAATCTTAGTTTTTATGTTCCTAAGAAGGATCAATGCAAAACGTGCACCAACTATGAAAAAGCATCCCCAGAAAACAAGCAGACAATGAAAAAGTTATACGACGAACACATATCCCGAAAAGAAGCCGCTGTGACGGAGAAGGATAACGACAAAGACAGATCAAATAAAGACGAAAGCTTTAGTTCTGTTACTTTCGATTTAGAAGCGGTATTACAAATTCCGAGTGGGTTAGTAGGACCATTGTATTACTGCAGAAAAATATGCGTTTATAATTTATGCATATATGAAGCTGCTCTACCAAATGAAGGGTATTGTTTCAATTGGTCTGAGATAAATGGCAAAAGAGGTAGTAATGAAATCGGTTCTGTTTTATACTACTACCTCTTAAAGTGTGTCCCTGCAAATGTCAATGAATTGAGCCTTTTTTCAGACACTTGCGGTGGCCAAAACCGCAATCAATACATTTGCGCTATTTTGCTGCATGCTGTAAGAACAATTGAAAACATCCACATTATTGACCACAAGTTCTTGGAATCAGGCCATAGTTATATGGAGGTAGATTCAATGCACAGTGCAATCGAAAAAGCAAAAAAACACTCCTCTGTTTTTTCAATGTGTGATTATCAAACAATTTTTAAGAATGCTCGCAAAAAGCAAACCGTCAAAGTTGGCACTCAAAAAATTGTGAAGAAGCCTTACCACGCCAAGGAATTTAAGTATGATGAATTTTATGACCTAAAGCAGTTAGCAAGTGGCATGAACATTGATAACAAAAAGGATTCTGAAGGCAAAACTGTCCAGTGGCTGAAAATTAAGCGATTCCGTTACTTGAAAAATGAACCCAATAAAATATTTTTCAACTATGATCTAAGTGAAGACTTTTCATCGATGAACGTGAAAGACGCGAAGAGCACCACAGTCACTCGAAGATCAACCAGGTCAAAAAGATCTTGCCAAGAAGAATCGGCTCCGATACTGAAGCAGCTGTATAAAGATCGCTTACCAATTAGTGAAGCCAAGAAAAAAGATCTTGTAAAGCTTTGCACTACGGGGGTCATACCTGAAGAGCTTCACGGCTGGTATAGATCTTTGGCATCTACTGCCGATATGGATGAAAGAATTCCTGAACCGGATATTGACGAAAGCGAATATAGTGACGAGTGAAATTTAAATACTACCACCAAAAACATTTTCATGTAAAATGTTGCCAAGACGAGACTCGCACTTTCAAAAAGTTATTAGATCTCATGTAGAGCCAAGCTTCTAAATCGACACGCCTTAACTCTACAAGGCCTAACTTCACAAACTTCAGGTATACACCTTAGTCAAAATTATGTGACTTGGCCATTTCGCTACATTTACGTAGGCTTAAGGTGAAAAATTCTTTCCCTGTTATTACTTTTCTCTTATACAATAGTTATGTTGTAGTAACGAAACGGCTAAGCTACATAATATTTTGACTAAGGTGTAGAGTTTATGAATTTAGGCCTTGTAGAGTTAGGACGTGTAGAGTTAGAATCTTGACATGAGATCTGATAACTTATCTGACAGTGAGAGTCCCTTCCTGGCAACATTTTACATGAAAATGTTTTTGGTGGCTCGTCTTAGGTATACCTATTTTCATTAATAATTACGCTCTAAATAGCACTAAGAAAAGTTAAGATTTTATTAAAATATTACTACAGATAACTAGTTTTCTTTCAAACCTTTATAATGGATTCTGTGTCGTAAACTCTTTCTGCTTAAAAATAGTTAAAGCTTTTTGACATAATATATTTTTGATTAAAATGTTTAACAAAACTACATGAAAAAACACTTAATGTTTGTTATAGGACAGTTTTTCAAAACAATTTAGGTAAAACAAAATAACATATCAATTTAAATCCTTTTGCTAGTTATTTCTCCCCTGTGATATTATTGTAAAAACTACAAGCAAATCCACATAACCTACCCTACGCGCCAACGAAGAAAAAAACATACAAGCAAAACAACGTAACATACCTTATGGCAACGATTTTACAAAATATATACAGGTAAAATCAAATAACTTAATGATTTTTATTCATTTATGTCAATATTTATCTATATAATGTTCCAAATACAAAGACATTATTTTTTTATATTTTATGCTCATATTTTGGTGTACTTAGTGCTTGTAATTTCCTAATAGTTTAAGAGAAACAGATACTTACGGTTCTACTGCTAAAACCAAATAAGTAACAGACCTTTCTATTAAATTTTCAATATTATGAGAAATGTATGAAGATAATGTACAATATTTTTATCTTGAACATAAATTTAATCATCACTTTAGACCTTAGAAACTATTACAGACGTTTTTGTTTCAGAACAATATGTTTAAATTAAGGATAAAACTTTAAAACGCCATTTTTCGAAATCACTTTTTTTACATTTATGTGGTTTTACCTGGCAGACTCAGAATCATCCATGTATACGTCATTTGGATACTGCAGGGGAAGAGTTCTTCCATAAGGTATCGGGATGTCTGAGTCGCTTCTGTAAGAAACGGAGTCAACATTCTTTGATCAATTTGTCTATCTAAAAGACATAAGGTAGCTATTAGCTACAAAATTTGTTAAATAATCATTAAAAAGTATAAAATTATGGTCTAATGTTCTTGGCGCTATAAATGTAGGTAAAATATTCGAAAATGTAGGTAACAAATCCATTTCTACCTATAAGTCATGGTCCAGTTGAATATATAAGCCAGGTCTCTCAAATGTTGATAAGGGGGTTTCAAGAAAGATGCTTTCATTGGGGACTCCTCGCTTAAAAATATCCATCGTTGATTCCAGTTTCTGTTTGAGACCTTCGGAATGAACCCTCCGGACATAATAATTGCATCAGCTGTGTAGAATTGGTCAATTTCTCCCGTGAACTTGCAGTTTTTCACACTGCAGTCTTTCAAGATATTGTCTAGCCTGTAAATTAAATTTAAATTTCAGATACTGTTGCACTTAATAACTTTTAGTATTGGGGGATAGCATCTTTATAGGAGGAGAACCTGATCCTCCCCATCACAGATAGTCAGGAGGCGGGAGGTCGAAAGACCAAATAGTAGAAATAACCAGAAAGTATAGTACAAAAAGATAGACTTAGAACGCGCCTTTCTAGAAAAAGATAGGCGTCGCGCCACGCCGCCGCGCGGTGCTGCCCGTTACAAGCAGTGTAAACTGACCCTAAAACATATTATATATATGATATGGATGTAAATTGCAGATGATAACTACCTATTCTACTTACAATTTAGAGCTTGGCAAAGAATCATAGTTAGGGACGTGTCTTTTCAGCAATTGATTCATATTCTTCCAAACCATTACCAGATACATCTTGTCATCTTTGCTACTAAACATGTTTGGGTCGACATATTTGAACATGATTGTTCCTAAGTTCGATGTCTTCCAGTTCTGAAAGATTCAAATGGTAAGGTATAGACTTGTGTTTTAATTTGAAATCGGTCCAGTGGATTTGATTTTTCGACCTTATGGATAAAAATTAGTTCTTCTATATTCCCGTATACTTTTCCGGTCACTCATGACATGACATGAAAGGAAATGACAGGTATAAACTTATTTAAACCATGCGTCCAAATATGACCACCCATTTTTGATAATTTATTTTTGTTTAGTTACCTTTACTGAGTGAAAATAACTGATAAAAAAATTGTGGTCATATTTGGACTCGTATGCCGTAAAGGGTTTTAAGCTTAGTCGTGTTTTTACAAAATCAGCAACATTAATCCACTTAGTTTTGAGATTTTCGCGGTTGTTCACTACAATTAGATTGTTATTTAAACGGGATTATTACAGCGAATATATTTATTGTTACCTGATGTTTCAATACCGTTTTATGCTCCATGGTCACGAGTAGACAAGTGCATATAATCGCGGTAATAATCCCGTTCAAAATAACAATCTAATTGTATTAATCCACTTACCTTGCGTTTGTCATAATATTTCTTGACTAAAGTATCATGAAGCGCCCCAAGGTTTGAGCAGTCAAGCCCTAGATTTTCGGAGCTATCCATTCCTCCAGATTTTCCAAACTTTGCGTAGTCGAAAATTGTTATGCAAATAATTATAGCAAGTAAAAGACACCACACAGTATGAAGGCATCGTCTAGTTAAAGTATATTTAGCGAGCATGGTTTTCTATGGTCCTTGAAAAAAGAACAAAATGCAAAATTAATTAATTTTTCATCATAGGTATTATTGTCAAATTGTTATTTTTTTTTGTGACGCACCCATTCGTTAAAAAATCATAAGTCGTAAAATATAGGCTTTTTTTTAAAGTAAGGAATGGAGAAGCAAATAGTACCTACCCCGCAGTTACTATCGAAATTGTTGCTAAAACGGCCGTTTTAGTAAAACTATTAATTCATTTAAACTAAGTGTAAACTATATTTCCAGAAACATATTTAAAAATTCTACTGCGGTAAGAGTAACAAATATTTTTTAAGAACTAAAAAAACAAAACAGTGCTTTTTTTTTGGAGATCTTGTTTTTTTTATTGAAAATAAACATCACGTCACGCCTAATAACAATTTGCCATAGTTTTTAAAGAAAAATAGAAAAATTATAAAAATACACAACCTTTGAATTGTCCCACTATAAATCCTCTTTAGCACAACAATAACCTAACAGTGTCTTCAACTAACTAAAAAAAGTAGGTATTAGACGGTAATAGAACAATTTTAAAAATATTATTGAAACAGGATCTGGTTCTAGTGTTCAAATCGTCTATATAACAACATAAAGAACTACAATATTTTGCTTTCCCATACAGATTGTTGATAAAGTCTGCATTCCGCAAAAATTACTGCTTTGTTCAGTTTATAGAGGATGTTGGCTAAAAGTGTTTTTTTTTTGTAAAAGTTGTTCAGTTTGGTTCTCACACATACACATACATACGTAAAGTCACGCCTTCATTCCTTACGGGGTAGGCAGAGCGTAAAATGCCTAGTAAAGGCGCCTTAGCAACGTGTGACGAATATTGAAGGCATTTTTAGATTGTAATGAGTATCGCTATAGTAACAGGTTGTCAGCTCATCGCCTAAATTACAATACACTAACCTTCGATTCCTTTTGCTGACTTCTAGATCATGCCCGGTATCAAGGGCAGCTAGAACATTCTATGTTTTGTCAAGCAGCGACAGTTTGCACATAGTCAACTAAATAGCCCTTTATTTGGTGTAACCAAGTATTATGTTTGAATTCTCTTCCGCTTCTATTGAGATAGGCTTCGGGATCATCCATGGATTATCTGTCTTTCGTAACCACTGAATATATTGTACCAGATTATTCTGGAACATTTCCTGATTTCCTGTACACAATGTTCACTCGTAATTAGACGACATCGCCTTCAGAAGAGATACGATTATCTCTAATCATCATCATCATCACAACAGTCCACTGCTGGACATAAATAAAAATAGCCTTTATTCTACCACATAATTCATAATACAATAAATAATCAATTCAATTTCATTAACAATTAGTTACAATAAATAAATCAATAAATTAAATCATCTTTACAAAATCATCTTTACAAAAATTAATGTTTTTTAATTATTAATTTAGATCAGTGGTCTTCAACCTTTTTGACCCCACGGGCCAAATTTCCTTAAAAAAATTTTTGGCGGGCCGCAATTTACCCGCCCATGAGTCACCCGCAAATGAGTTTTCCCGTGGAAATGAATTTATTTTTCCGTTGCTTATGTCCTATTCCAGATCCTAACCTAACCAATATGTATGCCAAGTTTCATCCCGATCCATCCAACAAACATCCAAACTTTCAAACATCCAAACTATCTCATTTTATAATATTTGTAGGATTTTTGTGTAGAATGAATAACTATTAGCGATATCCATGCAAAGAGAGTCAGAGAGAAGGTACTAGACTAGAATGAAAGTTTTTTAAATCTCAAAAATTCAAATGAATAAAAATAAAATCAGTTAGTTAAAAGTTTTGCCCCTTGAACCGCCGGGCCGCAAGAAAAGGCTCCACGGGCCGCATGCGGCCCGCGGGCCGCGGGTTGAAGACCCCTGATTTAGATATTAAATATTTATTTATATGGAAGTCGCCTCATTGGCGTAGGCCTTCCCCAGTTCCCTCCAGTCCTCTCTGTTGGACATAGGCCTCCCCAAATAGCAGCAAGAAAACTTTCTTCTCCAAAAAACTTCACTTGTTGTCTGCCTAGTCCCTTGGAGTCAAGGCGAAAACGCCTTTTACTAGGCCAAAAGGCCCGTAAGGGACAAAAGCGTAACTTTGGCTCGTATTTATAAAGCAATCTCAAGATTGAGAGCAATATTAAGTGCGGATTTGACAGGTAATTTTGTACTGGAATGACATTTCTGATACCAACTCAAACTCGCTGTCACTCTTGAGAGCTGATTATAAATACGGGCCTTATGTCTCAAGTTATTTTACTGTTCTTCTCTTTTACTGTGTGAACGATTAGCTGATTGCACATGTGCGAGTGCGAGTGATGCATGCGACATCTACCGGGAATAGGGAATGGCCTACTTATCGGAAATACATACATACATACATATAATCACGCCTTTATCCCTAATGGGGTAGGCAGAGCGAGCGTAAACAACCTAAACTAAGGTCGTCCCGTCTGACAAGTTTGGATATTTTTATGCTTATGATTGCGACATATAGACGGGCTAAGTATATTAAGGAGAAAAATTTTCCTTGTTATAAAAAAAGTCATATTAGACTACTTAATTCCTCCTACAAACCCTTCTCTACCTATATGTAATGTATCTATAGTACCTTACCGACCTATCGTAAGTAGAATTTGGATGAGCTTATTCAATTTACTCTTCAGTGACATGAATTTCAATTTTAAAAAACAATTAAGTACCAAGAACCAAGAATCAAATACAGTGACCACTTCCCAACAAACAATTTTTGGTCGAGACTACGTCGCGGTCTCAACCTTAGGCCGCATAAGGTGAGCCGTATAAACGTTATGACGACGTTTACTCGACGCGAAAAGGGCCCATTTTATACGGATCTAAGTCGGGTTACGGTTATATAACAGTCGTGAGTTTGACTATTGGTTGTATTGTGGTCCCTCCTGGAACTTCTATTCGACTTTTCGTCGAGTAATAGTCTTGGTTTCAACTTTTATACGGCGTATTGTAGTATTACAACCGTTTAAGAGTTATATAAAATATTTCATCTCATAGATTTATAGGTTATGTTTTCTACGCTAAAGAAGTCGACGAATCAAATTGATAACGTTGTTCTCAGTGATCCTAAAGAAATTTGTCGCCATTTTTAAAACAGCAGTGTATGAAAATGTGATACTTATTCCTGCGTTAAAAGTGATTATGAATGTTGAGTTGTTGTGGGAAGCTCTGTTTATCGATGGAAATTGGATAATATATGATAAATTATTGATGCGCTTTTCCAAATCCTCAGTTTATAATGATTTTATTCATATTCAATATGTACTATAATATCAAATATTTACTTGATACGACTTGTTGCTTTAAATATGCCAAATGTACGATAACTATATTATTTTGTAGTAGCACAAATGTAGAGAAATTGTGAAATAAATGATAAAATAACAATAACAATAAACAATCAGCTGGAGGTTAGCCGCCATTATTTAATGTCAGGGCATGCGTCATGAAACAAAATGGTGGGAGACGTATAAAAGTTCTCGATATTACCATAATAGGTCAATTAGCCGTATATTGGTCATAGTCAAAACTTAAGACGTGTAATCGTCGTGCGCACAACTCTTATATGATTAGTATGAAATCGTCGACTTGACGACTGCTATATAATTAAAGCTCGTATAAAAGGTAATTATACGACCACTATCCAACTTTAGGACTCATACTCGGCAAAAAGTTGTATAAGGTGGTCGTATAGAAGTGATTGTGGAAACTTTTATACGACTGTCGTATAAAATAGCGGAATAAACGTTTATACGACCATTTTATACGACCACATACTTATATGACTGAACAGACGTATAATCCACCATAATATGATCAAAATAGGAAATAGACACCATAATATGACCTTTATAAGGCAAACAGCCGCATAACAGTCTCTTTATATAACTAAATTGTTTGTTGGGTTGCTAATAGAATAGATACGGAACATTTCAATTTGTACGGTAATAAAACAATAAGATACCACATGTCAGAGATGCGCACTTCAAAGGGAGAATAGTCTCGGAGATAGTGCTCAACAGGGTTGCCACTAAAACAGGTGTAAGGACAGCCTAACTTAGGCCGGTATTTATAATCAGCTCTCAAGAGTGACAGCGAGTTTGAGTTCGTATCAGAAATGTCATTCCAGTACAAAATTACCTGTCAAATCCGCACTCAATATTGCTCTCAATTTTGAGATCGCTTTATAAATACGAGCTTTAAATGTATAAGGGCTACCCCTATCAGTATTTCCTATATTTGCATATTTTGATATCATAGTATTGAGTAATGCTTACTGTAATGCGAAAAAGTATCGATTGCTTTTTTGAGATACAGTAAACAAAAACAAAATATAATCGGCAATCAGATTACTATTTTTTTTTATTTTTTTTTTGTAGACTCAATAGTAAATTTTATATATTTGTATTTTAGATACTAAGTTAGTATAAGATTTGTGAGAAAATAAACAATTTTATTATTTATTATTATTATTATTATTATTATTATTTGCCCGACTTGCACTTGGTCGTTTTTTTTTGTTAGGTAGACTCTATATTGCAAGTTTAGTATTTCTCATAGGGAGAGTTGCAACCCTACCGCTTAACTATGAAGAGCGCGTGCGTCCGCATAGCTAACGGGCATCTCCACGCACAATTTGCTTCTAAATACATTGCACATCCGCATGTGACGGGTAAGAGTGTTACATCACTCAGTACTAGTTAAACTGTCAATACAGTTAGCTGGAGTGCAGAGCGGTCTAACCTAAAGCTATCCAGAGATATGGCATACAGCATCGGGCTATGGCCAACCGCTAAAGAAGAAGAAGTGTCGGTAGACCACCAGCAAGATGGTATGAGGACATAAAGAAGACAGCTGGACCGAACTGGACGAGAACCGAACCGGAACATATGGAGAGGATAACAGGAGGCATACGTTCAACAGTGGACAAATATTATATGCTGAAAAGAAGAAGAACAAGATCGGCCTATGGGGAATGGACGTATGTATGCCAATCTTAGCGTTCAAGACTATATAGTGCGTTCTATAGTGTTGTGAACTTGTGAATACCCACTACCGCAGACACCCTAAATATCCAGTGCCAGTGGTAGTGACAAGTGACAACAATCTCGTTTTGATTTGCTGCGTCCAAATTCTGTACCACTGAGGGGTAAGAAGTCTGAATGAAGTAATTCGTTAAACCAGCGTTACAGTGTAAGCAACCTGAAGTGGCAACTGAGTCAGAATAAAACTCTGATGGCGTCCAGATAGAGTTTTAGGATATTCCTTGTGAGGCCAGTTGGCCGAGTGACGATGGATGAGAAAAGGGTAACTACCAGCAGCCTTACCAGGGGACCGAGGTCCGACTGGACAGATTTGGAACTGGACATAATGCAGATCGCCGTGCAAACATCAATACCGCGATTCAGGACTATTGTATCTTGTTGCGACGCCATCTATATGCGCTACGGAGTACCTAGAATTGGTGACATTGGGAGCCCAGAATACTGATACGAGATGATAAATACATAATGCGGTAGAAGAGGTTTATTGCAGGTGCGATATACTTTATGACCCCGTAACTATAACCAACACTTTGAATAAAAATGCATATAACACATCACACCCTTTGCTTCGGTCTTGCTCCGGATCGAAGCTACCACACCGCAGGGGCAATTAAATGTTTTATATCAATTTTTTTCCATTATTAAGTTATTTAAAGTCAGTTATGCCTAACCTTCAAACCTTCAAAATTGAAGGAACACTCTCTCAGCTGTTATAAGTATTTGTTACGCGCGTTTACTTCCTTGGTTAAACATCGTCTAATACAAATTACTTATTTCGGATTATTTTGGGAAATGCGAGAAGTGATCGAATAGAAATGGCATAACGTTCACTTAGCTGTTTACAAGTGTCGTTTCTGTATGTTTTCTGTGTTTTATATTATAAGAATGTGTTGGTACTTCAAATTTTGATCTGTTAAATTTTTGTCAGTCGTCCATTTGATCAAATCCATTTGATTTGGCATATTATTTGTTCTTTTATTTGATGAATGAACTTTTGGCTTTGTGATGTGTAAGAGTCAGTTCGAACCGGGAAGCGACGCGATTCAACGCAGCGCGATTCGCACGAAGGTGCTAGAAAACAACTTTATTGTTATTATTTATGACCACCTCGATCGGACAATTTATTGTATGGAAAACAAAAAAAAAAAACATTTAATTCCTGAAAGAATGTCCTGGTGAAAATTGTTCAGTTTCGTTGACTTAGCAGCCCCTACCAATTGGCGGGAAGCAGTCCCTTACACCATTGTATCACACTCTTGAAATGTACGCGCCGCGTCACGTCGTGTCGCTTTCCGGTGTAAACTGATTTCGCCTGCCATTTCTATCAAAGCTTCTCCAACTTCTGTGCCTCTCTATCCAGCCGCTCAATCTTGAAGTTTACTCGCGCCGTTCCGGCGGAATTAAACAAAGGACAAACATTCGGAGCAATTTGTTTGCTATTAGACATCTGGGTGGAAACGTCTCATCTTCACGTTTACGGATGAGATGTGAAAGTTGTCTGCCGAAATTGGAAACGTTTTTGAGTGAAAATCTTCCGCTTTGACAAACATTAGGATAGAATGGGCGTTTTTTCACTTGACGGCACGTCCACGGCAACGGCAACGACATGGTATCATATCGCCAATGATATCGTGGTAGAGATAATGAATGAAAAGTAATGAAATTAAATGGTGCGATTTTCCACGGTTGTCACGGTAACGGCACGGTATGCGACATTGATTCCCACCGGTATCGTACCGGCCTGCTAAACTGCATGTGTTTTGTATTCGTACGTACTATGTGCACGTGTGTGTGCGCGCTTAGAATGGAACTAGGCGGACCATATCGTGGACGATATTACCGTCCTAGTGGAAAAACAGAGCCGCGGTATCGCGACGACGGTATATCGTTATCATGCCGTTGCCGTGCCGTCTAGTGGAAAAACAGCCAAGGGATCTGAACTGAAATAAGACATCGTTATTTGAATACGCTTTGTAATAACTTTGCTTTGTAATAAGTAATAAGTCACGTTCTATGTTTTTCTATCACTTCCAGTCCAGCATGGAAGCTTAGTTCTATAACAAAACGTCTTAAAACTAAAGTTAACTTATTAGTTTTCTTATAATAATTCTACACATAAGTATCTACCTACTATATTTAAAATTGAATCACTCATTTGTCACCAGCTCCACACACAATTAGTAACAATAAATAACACATGTTCGTTTGTACATCAATCTCGGTCTAGTATTCATCATGTGACAGTTTGACAGGTGGGCGGCGCAACTTTTGGCAGACAGCTGCATCATTCATGTTTTGATCTTTTCTTCCATGCTGGACTGGGAGCGATAGAAAAACAGAATGTTCCAGCGGCTTATCTTCCCAGGCATACTGTAGAAATCAGTAAAAGAGGGTTTTTATGTAGGTATTTCAGCGAAAGGTTGTCAACCTATCACTATTACAAGTCGCAGTTAGCAATGAGAGCGATTTGGCTTTGCAAATAATACGACTTAACTAATATAAAGATCATACCTGTCACAGAACAGAAAGGGACAGCAACAATTTAAGTTAAGATTTTAGGTAGGTCATATTGTGTTCTTATCGAATCGGTAGCTATGACACGACACGAACGCACTATTATGAGGTCGTTGACGCTATACTTACCCCTTAAGAGTTACAGGCGTGACTATGTGCATTTATGCATCTGTCTCGGCCGAGTATTTATCATGTGACAGTTTGACAGGTGGGCGGCGCGCGCGCAGCTTTTGGCAAGCTGCTGGATCATTCATGTTTTGATATTTTGTAGCTTGTGAATAATCTGTTGATAATTCGTTTCGTCAGTTACACGTGAAATTATTATTGGATCGATTGACGTGCACTTATTTTTTTACGGTGACAAAGAAAGGGTCGCCTGAAGCCTGAAATAAGCGAGCACCAAATATTTAAATACAACAAATAGTTAAATCAAATCCAATAATAATTCTCTTCCAGCAAGCCTACGGTAGCAAGAGACCATAATAACATTTTGTTATTATGAACCAAAAGAAAAACTTTACGCACATATGCAACTTGTAAGTAACCATTTTCAAATAGAGTTAACAAACAGTCTGAAAAGTTTGTATTGAACAAATATCTATCTGAACATTTCAGTGTGCTCTTCAGCAAGTTGAATCGTCGTCGCCTTACTTTGTTTACAATACGCTAAAAAACAAAAAGAAGAAAGGTAGAATGTAGAATACACTAAGGGACAAAATGATATGGCATTGAAACAGCTTATTATTATAATTTTTTTTTTAAATGGCTTCATATCTCGAATTTGAGACGTATTTTGCCAATGACGACGTATTTGTATATAAATATAACGATGGGAGAGTCTATATTGAAAAAAACATGAGTCTAGATATCTTTCTCCTTCGAGAGAAAGATACAGACTCCAAACAGCTTATTACCGGCTAAAATTTTGACGTCAAAATCAATTTAGCCACGTCATTTGAAATTGACAGTTACGCGCAGAATATAGCAATATGGTTTAGCCACGTCAAATTAGGAGTTTCAAAATTAGAGCGCATTTTAAGATTAAACTTTTTTTGCATAAACATCAGAAATATAATGTTTTTTCACACTTTAAAAGTATGAACTTTATTGCTTTTCTCAACGTATTTATTAAACTTCATGAAACGTAAGACGAGTCGTTATTCAGTTAAACCCCTATTCTGCTTGAAGGTGACCTCCGGTTCAAATAAGGAATTTTAGAGATGTAATTTTGTCGAATACCAGGTTGCTAGTACTTATTGATTAAGCGACTCTGTACTAATATGCCATACGCTTTATTTGATCTAAGGTCATACGATTAAAAAAATGGGTGCGTGTACTTATGGACGCGAAGTTATACTTCTTTGACATTTTTCATAATAGAGGTTCTATGTCTATTTTGTGGCCAACTTCAACCTGATGCACGCGCGTCGTAAAATTTCGAGACTTGCGGCCAACTTCATGGGTGGGAATTTGGTATTATAGATGCGCACGCATCGTAAAATTTCACTCTCAACAATTTTTCATAACGCGCCTAAAGAAGTATAACTTCAACAACTTACTTAATAATTCTTGTTTTATAACGAGAAATAAAATATAAACTAATTTTGTCCGCAAGTGTAGCGTATCCTTTGAAATTAAACTCCGCAAATGTAACCTAGCTGAGTATTGAACTTTTATTACTTAACTTTAATGTATAAACAGGGAACAAAGAAAGATTGGAGATAGAGTAAGTCGATATGCTTTTAATGGAGAGAAGATGTTTATACATTCGATATATGGACGTTTATTTGTTAAAGAAAATTAGAGTTTGTTTG
Organism: Scrobipalpa atriplicella; assembly: GCA_029255725.1. Lineage (NCBI taxonomy): Eukaryota > Metazoa > Arthropoda > Insecta > Lepidoptera > Gelechiidae > Scrobipalpa > Scrobipalpa atriplicella. The sequence goes on along the minus strand of JARACY010002978.1, from coordinate 15,494 downwards.
GAATATAAATACAGTTCAAACATATGTGGAGCTAAGTATAAATAAATGTGACGTTCTCAGAGAGAAGGGACCTTATTATTGGTTTTGAGATATTGATGTTTCCAAAATCTACAGGTGTTAAATTAACAAAATGCATTAAAAAAACGGTGAGTTAAAAATCGACAAAATCTCCCTCGACAATTCCTTTTCATAGAGAACGTCACAAATAAAATGTGAAACTAAAATGTTAACCTCCTGGCGGAAATCTAGCTAAGTCTATATAGTTGATTTTACTTAAATAAATTCAAAGGCAGTTGCATCCTATAATAATAAGTTTTCAGGAACCTCTCGCATTTTACATTGTTACAAAGTTCATTGACCACTTACAAGCTTCCCTCGTGTATCAATATTAATTAACGTCAATTTTGTGTCTGAGTCACATGATTTGAGAAACATTACGAAACCATTTTAATCAAGACTGTGAGCCATCCCAATCATTTAGAGCACCTTAGCTTTTGGAATCAATTATTGTGTCAATAAGTCTATTGATAGAATACCTGTATTTATCTAGGGTTGACACAGATATACGCAAATATAAATGGTTCATTTTTTTACTATAATAGTAGGCAAACCATTTGTCCGCCATCGCACCTGATGGAAAGTGACGATGCAGACAATGATGTAGCATGTTTGTCTAGATAATGTCTATTCACCCTTGGCTTAAAAAGGCCCATGTTATAACTCATTACCGACGCTTAAGTGAAGGAAAACATTTTGAGGAAGCCTTCACACACTTACAAAGAAATTCATGTTCTGTGACTTGTATGTGAGTCGACCAATCCGTTCTAGACCCACGTGGTAACTAACGTCCGACCGCCGGTATTTAGAGTAATCTGGTGCCCTTCGGTAGGGACGTATAATAAGCTGATGATGATAGTTTCCGACATATGGCCGTTTCAAATTTGACAACTGTCATCCGAAATGAAGATCTCGTCAAGACCTTTTGTTTTACACCCGAGTAGTCTAGGATTGATTCCGAGATATGGCTGTTTAATAATAATACGTCTTATCTTATCACAACCCTATTCTACGTTATGTTTAGGTATTGGCCGTCCAACACCACCACGTTGGCCCAACGCCAGCCAATCTGTTAAAGCTCGCCACGCCTACGACAGAGCTAGTAGTGAACAACTATGGACAATGGTTAAGGTATTGCCGTTTGACAAATTACTAGCCGTCATTAGAACAAGGGGTTTTGTTTTTATAGGAATGATAAAAGAAATGGGTCAAAAGTTTTGCTTGTGAAGATGCGTTTGACTGGGAGCGTTCAGGTCGTGTCAGTCAGTCTGTCCCATCAGAATAAGAGATTGAAGGAATATAGAGTGCACTTGTGTGTTGCGCAAACACTTGGGCACTAAAAACTAGTCTTGCGCTGATCTCTGAGAGATTGGCCGCCGTCACCGAAAATCGGTTGGGAGGACTATTATTATTATGTCTTAATGTCTGGACTGCAGGAAATACCCCACATTGTTAAACTTCACGTGATCATTATTCATTGCTGCGGAGAGTCTGGATGCTTTGACTATTTTGGCAAGGCCTTTGATTGTTGCGACAGCGGATCAGAATCTTGTAGGGTAAATGGACTTTTGGTGGCCATAGTAATTGAGTCTTCCATCCTGGACTGGGGGCGATAGAAAAACATAGAATGTGCCAGCTGCATCTCCTCCCGGGTATGCTGTAAAAACCAGCTAAGGGATTCAAGGTTTTCTGTATATTATAATCTATCTTAAACAACCCTCAAAAGTCAGACGTGGCGGAATGACCATTGTTTTGGTCGTTGACGCTCTACCTATCCCATTAGGGATACAGGCGTGATAGTATGTACGACGTATGTATATATGTAGTGATTGTAGTTCCATACTGGAGTTCCATACATGAAAGTACCCTGCAGAACAATATACGAAAAACTGGCTTCAGTTCTTTTGGCTAAAATTGTTATTTTTGTAGCTAGATGACTTTTACCTACGGCTCAGAAAAAGCGGAAATCCGCACACAAAGAAGACCATAATAATGTTGTATAAGAAATAGGACCTTTAAAACAATACAAAAAAATACATAACGAGAACGAAATTACTTTCCGATTTCCGGAATACACCTTCAATCAAAAAATCTTTAGAAAGGAGGATTAAATGACTTGAGCCTTTTTGTAAATTTCATTAAGGGCTCAAGTAATTAAATTTGTGTCCCCTCTGTTACTAAATCCTATAAAAACTTTAGTAATTGAAACTCTTTCATTTCGTATAATTTCTTACAATGATACCTTCATCATCATCATCAGCCACAACAGTCCACTGCTGGACATGGACCTCCCAAAACTTGGGGGTATATGCCATACTCACCACGCTTGGCAGGCGGGTTGGTGAGCGCAGTAGAAGTTTTCCATTCACAGGGAACGCTGCTGCTCATTCCCTGGATTATCCCATAGTCGCCTTTTACGATACCCACAGGAAGTTATGGGGTGATGCTATTCTAACCCGGCACCACACGGGCACCAAACTCTTTCATTTTTTTTCGTAGAATTTCTTACAATGATACCTTAGTATAGCGGCAATTTAATGTTATACTCGTACATTATTTTTTTACATTTAATTAAAACATGAAATCAAAATATAGAAAAATGTCGAACCAACCGAGATGTGTGATGTTACCACTTTTTGTCTTAGCCTTTACATCTTTTTCTTTTGGATTATTTGACTAGGTAGGTATCACGCTCGTATCCCTTTGGGGATAGGTACAGCAACAACGGTTCACTAAATACTATTTCCGCAATGTCGCCCGGACGGAGCGGAAGGCCGTGTTGCTCTAAGGCTGAGTATGATTTGAATTCAAACAAGCTGAATACCTGAGTACCATGGACGAATAAAACAAAGAGGACTGATAACCTCCCTTATAAACTGCGTACACCGCTACTTAGCAGTGCCATCTATTGACATTAGCGAAATATTGTGTAAACTGAATATGTATTTTAATTCAGATGTTTTAAACAGCATGTCTCATTGTGTATTCCTACTTTAAAAATCTTAAAAGATAATTTGGTTCAAGTTGTTATTGATTTTTTTCAATTTTATGATCTATATTAACAACGGACTGTTCGAGCAATATGCCAGCGCCATCTAGGTTTTGCTCGCATTTTGACCTTTTTATCTAGTATCGAGGTACGCTCTCTAGTATGGTGGTTAGCAGTCCTCTAGAGTAGTTAGTCCATGCTGAGTACTATTGAGTGACAATTAATGTTGTCTGCCTATCGTCTAAAGGGCAAAATTGTTTGGGAAGTGGTCTATGAACCAAGAGCAACACTGTTGTTATGTTTATGTACTATACTCAACTACACCCTTGTGCGAAGGGGCATCACAATCACACGAAGGTTTAGATGAGGTGTGCCTACATAAATATAACAGTATCGCTATATTGGTTCATAGACCACATTTAACCAGTCAGCATTAGGTTTCTTTTCTCCAAAATTCTTTAGAAAACCAAAATTAGACAGCTGGCATGGCATTTCTAAAGTGCCCACTTTTCAGAGAACTTACGTATTAATTTACTCACTTCTTTCAAACTTATTGAGACGCTGCCGGTGACCTCTATTATACTATACTAGTACTATAAAGGCCAGTGCTCGCTCGCTCTTCTTTACAAAGTAAAAGAGGTTACGTAGGTATTTCTTTCAACTTGGTGCTTTAGATTTTTGCTGGGCAAGCTTGAAAAAATATTGAGTATTTGTCCCATTACTAGAAGGTCAAATCGCTTTCCAATGTAATGGAGAGTGCAGATTCAGGGAGTTTGGAGAGGTTAACTGACGGTCAGTTCAAACCGGAAAGGGACGCGACGCGACTCGGTGCGCACTTTTCAAGAACATGATACAATATAAAACAATCCGGCACCAAACGTCCATTTCCTATGAACGTGCATTTCCTACGAACGGCCACTTCCCTGTACGTCCATTTTCATCAATCGGCCGGTCCATTCCTCGCGCCGCGCGATGCAACCTCAAGATTCGATGCATCATCAAGCAGCTTCAGCTTCGCTTCGCGTCGCTTTCCGGTGTGAACTGATCCATTTTCAGAAACACCAAAACAAACTTCATTGTTAAAATTTGTTTTCTTTTTTATAACTTATGATGATGTGACACAGGGTCTATGAAACAAATAACAAGGTGCTTATTAAAAAAAAGTTGAAAGTAGATAAACTTTTTCATGTCTAGCGATTTTTATTATACTTCACTTCGTTCTCAAAATCAAAATTCACTCGACCGAAATATGCCTACTCTTCAAGAAAAACAGGCATGTCAGAAATGCCTTTTAACTTTCTGTGACCCATAATAGGAACACAAACTATCAAAATGAGATCATTAAAAAGTGAAAAACAATGGCATTTAATGGTATCAGGTTTGGTTATGACAATGCAGGCTGATTTATCTGATTATCTGTACGAAAAACGCACATTACTGTAGGTCGCGGTCGATACATAAACCAGATTTCGATAGTGGTCGTTACATAAACCATGTCAAAACCCTATTAGCCGTGCTATTGGGGGTTAAAAAAACTCTGATTCGATAAGAAAAATAAGGTAGTTACCTAATCAATTTCTTTTATTTATTTACTAACGGTCAAGAGTTGCCTCATTTACCCTACTCGGCTAAGCTATCTAAAGTAATGAGACAATCAAAACAAAATAATGGGTAGGTACATTGATTGATCCACAATAATTATGTTTTCTTTGACACCTTCATTCATGCTTCCTTCATTAGGATGGGAGACATCAAGTACCTAATAAAATAACCTAGAGTTTAATATATTTTTATTTTATTTAGTTTACACTGATAAAAAAATACATAACAGCAGTATACTTAATAACGATACAAGCACAGCTGATCTCTACAAAGTAATTTATTCCAGCTGACCTACGGAAATAAAACTTTTAGACGATACTTACCTAGTTAGACAAAGACGTTACATAACTTTAACCAGGAAATTCTTTCAGGAAATGTAAAAGAAACATTGGCATTTTGTTTGGGAAAATCAATTTCTTTTCGTTTCCTGAAAGAATTTCCTTGTGAAAGTTGTTCAGTTCAACCCCTATCGGTTTCCAGTTAACCTAACCTAACCTAACCTAACCTATCCCTTGGGTTGTTTCATATGAGTGATGCTGTTCTGACCCATCACCCATCTTACATTAGGTAAAATTGCTGAATTGCTCACACTCCTAATGTCTCGTCTAAAGTTTGATCACGTAATATGTGTGATCCCGTAATTTCCTGCTTGCACTGATTTAATAAATTGTAGATGTGTTTGTGAAGGGAAAATCAAAGCTTCATAAATTTAATACTTACTCCTCCTAATACAAAGGAGATTAAGGGTCAGTTCACACCGTGAAAACGACGCGACGCAACTGCTTGAAGATCATCATCGTTGTACCACGACGTGACAGGCTGCTATACGGAGCAGCACGACGCCGCGAGAAATTTGCGGGCTCTGTCAATAAATTATCTTTTTCCATAAGTAAAGTGCCGCGTCGCTTACCGGTGTGAATTGACCTGAACCATTTTATTAGGATTTGTTGTGTTGCCCGAGTGTCTACGCAACATTTCTACTAGTGCACTCTCTAAGCCTTCAATTTCTTATTATGATGAGGGATATTGAATGACATAACCAGAGAGAGTCGCATGACTGAGAATTAGGTGGCCAGCTTGCAGTGTCCTAGCCGAACTTCGAGAGCCTGGCTGAGGTTCCACTGAGGCTGTTATTTTTCTTATTTTTTGGGTTAGGTTTGGTTAGGTAAATAACATAGTTAAATGGTGTGTTTTTAGTCTATCCATGACTCTAATGTAGTTTAAGTTAATCTAAGACAGTGGTCGTTAACTACAGCGTTCTTCGATCGAGCCGCGTGTTAGATATTCAACTTTAGTTGTATTTTTTATAGCACAGAGATAGATGTGTCCAATTTCCTTAAAGCACTCTTGGCCTGAATAAACTAACAGCAAAACGAGAGAAACTCTAGTGTTGACCCAATAGTATCGACTATCGATAGTTATAGTATTTCGACTTTGAAAAACAGTAATAATGTCGATAGGCACACCGATAGTATCGATTATAGCTCTATATATAAATTGAGGAGGTTTTTTTTTTTTTTGCCAAAGTTATCCCGCAGGAATCAAATATTTTCCTGCTGTTAAAAGTAGCTTGTATTACTTAGGCTGAACATTGCTTTCTAATAGTGAAAGAATTTTTGAAATCGGTCCAGTCGCTTTTTGTGTTTATTCGTTACAAACATACATACAGAAATACAAATCTTTCCTCTTTAAAATATTTGTATGGATATACAGGGTGTAAAAAAGTACTGCTTTCCTTTAAACCACCATGTTCTACTGATGATGATGACAAACAAGTTTCCCAAAGCCAAAAGCCCAAAAATTTTAGCCTAAAATAAAATTTTGCCTTGTCCATACAAAATTTTAGATAAGAGCATCTTTGTATGGAAAATACTATTTTTTTTCGAGCTAAAACTTTTGTGCTTTTGGAAAGTTGTTTGGTATCATCAGTAGAACATGTAGGTGAAAGGAACGCAGTACTTTTTTGCACCCTGTATTTTAGTTGTGTAACCGTCCGCCTACACTAACCCAGAGTCAGCCCTTTCTATCGGTGCAACTTGCCAATCTTCGAATGCTTACAATGATCGACATAGAATAGACCCACCCACGTCGATCTAAATCAGTATAATTGGATCAGTCTGGCTGCGGTGGCCATATTGAGTGATCATCAGGAGGTAAACTATCTACCCTAGGATCTGCGCTTGTTGAAGGTTGGTGCAGTTATTTCTGGGTGGCCCGGTTGCAGAGAGGTCACCAGGTGAATCAGTGGTCGTTTAGTGTCCTTTAGTTAGAAACTTCGAGATAGTTCCACCAGTTAATAGTTTTAAAAAAAGTAAATAGGTAATCATCTAATCATGTTTTGAGAAGTTAATTATATTTTATGATAATAGTTATGGTTTAAAAAGTGTTATTACTTTATCCGCCCTCGGTTTTGCCCGCATTAAATGAGTTTTCCTGTGGTAGTAACCCAGTCATAAAAAAAAAATGATCAACTATATTTTTCTCTATAAAAGGAACGGTCTGCAACCGCTCCAAAATATCGCGGAAGAATGTGGATAAAATAGACATTTTGTTTGTAAAAACCCATTCAAAAAGTTAATGTACCAGGTGCTTAATGTTAATTTAATTTAAGTAATATACCTAACATGCAATTCAAAGTTTTAATAGTAAAATTACTAGGTAAACTAAAATATGAATACAACTAGAATAAAATACATACCCATAATAATTTTCACTAGTTTTCCATATTCTTACAGCGTTTAGCTATGTGAAATAATCCTTCTGTTTTTAAAATAATATTAAAACATTTATTAACCTAATAATTAATTATATTAATATTAATCAAACTGTACGTTTAACTATGTTCCTTCGTTTAATTGTCTACCATATTTCTATTCTTCGTTTAATTTAGCAATACATAGCTTAGATACTAATTACAAAATATGTTATTATGGGTTATAAAATGAAAAATTATCGTATGATGTGATGTCGCAAATCGGAATATATTCATGAAAATATTTGTTGAAAAGTGGCGCCACCTCTGCTCTGTTACCACCTTAAAATGGGGAATTTCAATACACGTTAAATTGGACACGGGAGATTAATTCTTTTGTCTCGTTTGTCTCAATAAAATGTAAATTTGATCAATTTTGTACGAAGACACAAAGAGATTCCGCCGTTTAAGCCATTAATTCCGACCAATTTATGGTCATCGACTGTAGATGAATTTATTTCGAAACCAGAAACAGTACTACTTAATAAATACATACATACATACACAAATCACGCCTTTATCCCTAGAGGGGTAGGCAGAGCAAAAACGACCTAAACAAAAGTCGTTCCGCCACGTCTGACAAGTTTTGAGGGTTATTACAGCTGATGATAATGTACATTGCTATAGTGACAGGTTGTCAGCCCATCGCCTATAAATTGCAATACACTTAAACCCTCGAATCCCTTAGCTGGTTTTTACAGCATGCCCGGGAGGAAATGCAGCTGGCACATTCTATGTTTTTCTATCGCTCCCAGTCCAGCATGGAAGAATACTTAATAAATATATTTTTTAAATAGCTTAGTCAACGAATCTGAACAACTTTCACCAGGAATAGGAAGTTCTTTCAAGAAATGAAAATACTTTTTGATTTTTTGAATAAATACTCCCTTACAAAATGATCACCTCAATCAGTCATTTTTTATGAGAAAGCTATTATTTTTTTATCAGTGACTGAGCAACCCCTGTCCCTTACACCCGGTATAGATTTTATATCATCATCGCTGATAATGATAGGTATAATTTTATGTGAAGGTGTTCTTGTCGAATCGTCACCCCTATTCAATATAAACAAGTATTTTTTTAAAAACTTCAAAGGACCCGACAATAGTATAAAAAAAAGTATGAAACGAAGTAGGTATAGGTACTTATTATAAAAGTTTCAACATATTATGACTTCTTTACTTTTTTTTTTAACGATTTTAGAGGGCTTTTGTACGATTAGTACACGCCAGCCCTATTGTTCCTTATAGACGTTAGATCACAATTTTGTGATCTCCTTTTAATTATGTACTTTTTTTTGTATACCCCACTCGATAGTTACAGTTTTAAAAATATTTGAAGACTTACAATTTGGCGCCAAATAATCACTCCTATATAAGAACAGTCGGGTGTTTGATATAATCAAACGTTTCGGAGATGCGAGGCAATAAAGAAATAAGTATAGAAACATACATACATACAAGATGCGCACGAAAAACATAACCCGTCCTTGACAGTCGGGTAAAAAGTAACATCTCTTTTAAGGCCTACGCCACCAGTCACAATGGCGATCGACATGCGCCACACGAAGCTGAAACGCGAGGAGGCAGCTCTCCTCTCCGGCGAGCTGAAGAAACCCTCGTGGGAGTCCAGGAACGAGGGTATCCACGAGAGGGTCAGCTTTGAAGACACCATATGGGGCTTCGACCTGGCCGGCGGGTCGTACTACAAAACCCCTTTGAGGGTTACCGCTGTAAGTGTATTTGATTGATTTAATTATTGAGTTCCAGCGCAGCGCAAGAAACTGGCACATAACCAACTTTATTTTGGACAAAAAATGGCCATAAAATAGGAGTAATAAGTGACACTAAGGCTCGTATTTATAAAGCGATCTCAAGATTGAGAGCAATATTGAGTGCGGATTTGACAGGTAATTTTGTACTGGAATGACATTTCTGATACGAACTCAAACTCGCTGTCACTCTTGAGAGTTGATTATAAATACGGGCCTAAGTGCGAGTTTCTCGTGTTGTATTCGTGAACTTGATAATGTGTGAAAAGTTATTTTCCTCCATTTTGTACTTATTTACAGTTTTATTTATCTGACCTACTTCATAAAACAAGCATAAAATTATAATATTAAAAAAGGGTAGATAATAATATTATACAAAGATGACTCTTCTTAATTTTTCATTTACTTAAAGTAACAAGTAAAAGTCATTTCAACGTAAATGAACAGATTGAAACAAATGGTCGACCTTCAGAGAATTAAAACGTGAGTTATCTTTCCTTTTAGCTTATATTAAGTCGACAGAAAGCAGATTTTAGGGTCAGTTCACACCGAAAAACGGACAAGCAAGTGACAGATACCCTCTGATGGTCTATTGGTCTAAGCCATGGGCTCTCGCTTCAGTGGGTGTGGGCTTAATTCACACTGGCTACACAACGCAAAGTTGATATTCACTTATTACAATCTTAGCTTGTTCCCAGTTTGGTAAGGACAATGCAGGCCGTATTTCTATTTATGTGTTGTTTTCCCAGGTAAAAAAGAACAGTCGTGCTGACAAAGCGGGGATCCGGCCCGGAGACAGACTGAAGAGGATTAACGACATAGAAACTTCCACCCTGACGATCCAGGAGGCCCACCAGATCATTCTGGAATCCGGAGTGCACCTCAAAATTGCCGTTACTGCGTAAGTCTCACATAAAAAATACTCATCATCTCCCTTGCCTGTTCCCGTATTTCACGGGGTCGGCTACCTAATCTAGGGGATTGAGCGGGGATACTGGATTTTACTCAGAGCGACCTCCGCAACCCAGAGGGGAAACCAGACCTAATCCTAGATAAGGCTTTTGCCAGGTCCTCCCCAGCTGACAGAGTTTCAAGCCGCCACTGTTTAGCAATGTTACTTTTTGTCTGTGAATGTAAAGCTAATTTCAAAAGGCAAAGGCAATTTTTCATGTAAACAGAAGTAAGTCAGAAAATCATCAAAGTACATTAATAAATTAAGTTACTTCTTTACGAACTCCATTTTAGAATAATATTATCTCAGAACTAATTAAATATCTTGCGCATGAATAAAATATTACTTACTTACGACTTTTGGTCTTGTAAAATTATACAATATTTTGAAAATGAGATGATATTTGAGCAAAATTTGAGCAAAATACTGACAGAATACCATTACTCCTTGGCAAAATACTACTTCCAGTATTTGATTTGATGCGGTGACAGATGGAACTAAAATTTCGCCATACAAAAAATCTCATGTGTTAAGTTGCCAATTAAATCCCACTTTTCAAAGAAAGTGGCGCCGTCATTTTTTCCAAACACTTTCTTGTCAAGCTGTACCTCAAGCTGTACATAGTATACTTGTCGGGAAATAACTAACTAAAATAGAATAAAAAAGTCTAGAAAAATGTAAGTTGTAAAAAAATACTCGAGCATAGGGCAAGCCCATTTTACGTCAAAATAAGAATGTCGAAGTCATGTGTTTATTTGCTATCTTGTTCTTATGTCAAAGTTGAGACAGTGACAGCGCTATCTTAAAATTAGTTGAGTTAAATACTGACCTAGAGGAGAAAATACTACCCCGCAGTTACTGTAGAAAATATTGTTAAAAACGGCCCGTTTTTGGTGCTAGAAAATAATATGAAATATGCTTCTCAATTCATTACTTTAAAAAATCATTAGCTCTAATTCTAAGGAATTGGAACAAAGTTTTGAAAAAGTTCATATTTTGCGAGTTATGATTTTTTAACGAATGGGGGCGCCACCGGTATATATAAAGGCTCTTAAGAAATGGTGCGGCCAGAATTGCCGTTATTGTATCATTATTTCTAATAAAATAAAATCTTGTTTTGCTTCAGGCCAGAAGATGAGGAAGACGCTTACTTCTGCTACGAAGACCCGACTGTAAGTATTTTTTATACAACGAGTTATACAGGGTGTAACAAAACGGGTGAGGGTTCCTACCCTAAGCTGCTGCTTATTGTAATCGAAACATATATAAAAGCAATTTAGTCTTTAACGACAATATCGGCTTAATAGACCTATAATGCAAATGAGTTTTGATTTAACGGAACAACGCCTTAATTAATTAATAAGCATAAAATTGCTATAATTATAGTAAAGTAATTACCGATTAAAATGAACGACGAAATTCATAAAGAGAAATAATTGAAACCACAGAGTAGAGATAGTGCAGCATGCTACCCACTGTCGATTCTGCGTTACACACGACTTAACTAAATATCCTTGTCGTTTTCTGTCATGAGAAAATTGAAAAGGATGGCACAGGCGTAATGTGCAGGGGTTTTGAGCTGGTTTTCACCGACAGGATTAAAATATGTCCGTTTCTATCCTCTCATTACAGAAAGTAACGGACTTATTTTAGTTATTCCTAATAAAAAGGAGTAACAAATTCTGTCGCAGGCATGTCGTAGGTATAAATATCTGCCTCTGTAGTCTAGTTGTATATGCCATGGCCTCTCAACCCGAAAGGTTTGGTTTGGAACTCATCAGAGAGCCACTATATTTTGCAGTGTTTAATTTACTTTCCAATCAAAGTAAAAGGTACCACGCTAACAACTGATTAATTTTACGTATTTTTTCGTATTTCGATCTATGTTCCTTAGGAAGGGTTGTTCAGTTTCAGGGGTAGATTGACAGATTCACATCCTTCAGAGTGCACAGACCTTTTTTGTTACACGTTGTAGTGTATACAGATCGACCGTGAAATCTGTTCACCTGTCACGTCGCCACTATAGCTGCCATTGCTTCAATCGCTGTCAGTGTAACCATAGCCAAATTTTAGTTCTTAATATCGTCGCCTGAACAGATTTGACAGTCGCACTATCATCGCACTATAGGCATATTATCTCTATTATTATCTGCTGATTAATTTACTCTGTGGTCGGAACATTTAATTTGGTGTTTCCATTACATAACTCCCGGGGTTTTGCACACGGGCCCTACTTGTTTGGTAATGTTCTCAGGCCTCGAACTATACGGGCTTTTGATACAAACAAACATACCTACATTATATACGGGGTGGGCAGACCGTAAAACGCCTAGTAAAAGGCACTTTCGCTACTTCTGACAAATAAAGAAGGCAATTTTATAAAATTGAGCAAGTAGCTGCGGCAACAACAAAGAAAATAAAAATGAGCTAAACTAAATAATTGATCAAATATGGAACCTTAGTGAAACAAATTCAGAAGGAATCTTTTTCTCATTTCAGCTGGATGATGGTTACGATAGCGAGGAGGAAAGAAGAAGAGCAGAAGAGAAGAGGAAAAAGATGGAAGTCCACGCTAGAGTTGTAAGTATCTTTATAGTATATTATTACGAGTTTTTTTGCGGTAAAAAACTAACCTAACCTATTCTCATGGTGAATATAGCTTTCTTATGCTGAAAGAATTTTTGAAATCGGTCCAGTAGTTCTTGAATTTATTCGTAACAAAATATAGGGACATATAAAAATAAAAAAAATCTTATCTTTATGATATCATAGAACAACCAGAAAGTATAGATATAAAAAGATAATTTTAGATATAGAATATAGCATGAAAGGCTATGGTCTGCGATCGGTAGTTTTTACGAGTATAATAAGTGTGCCAAAATTGAAGCAAAATTGCAATAAACTAAGGCCCGTATTTATAATCAGCTCTCGAGTGACAGCGAGTTTGAGTTTGAATCAGAAATGTCATTTAAGTACAAAACTGCCTGTCAAATCCATACTTAATAATGCTCTCAAACTTAAGATCGCTTTATAATACGAGCCTAAACCTTCGCAGCAAGAATATTATTATATTTTTTATACTACACCTATTCGGAAAGTATATTAGTTCTTACTTGAAAAAAGGGAAGAAAGTACGTAAATCCAAGCGAACGAATATGCGGGCGGCAAAAACATATGGGATTTACTTTCTCCCCTAGGGGAGAAAGTATTTTCTCCCCTCCTTTATTTTTTTTTAAATTCATAATTCAAAACTAGAAACAGGCGGATGCCAAAACACAAAAAGTTTGTATCTCGAAGCCCACAAAATGATACTGGCCACTTACATTTTTTGGCAGTTTGTGCTTAGCTTCATTTGCCTCTTTTATATTTTTAAGTAAAAAATATGGTAAAATCAACATGTCCGCGCGAATTCTTTTTCGTTCTTTGATTTATTTGACTTATTCAATGTAAATAAGGTTTTTAGTGTTTTTGATGTAATGTGTAATTGTATTTATTATGTGTTTTGTTTGTTTGTGTTCTGTTCGAATGGATGATGACACTTCAAATGTTCTTAAGATATCTTCTCATGTAAGTGATATCATTCTTTATTTTACAAGGATTTTTAATTATATTTTCCTCATAGGTGTAGTATAAAGCACTATGTATAACTCGGAAGAAAATGCGATTCCCAACTCGTGTGTATTGAGGCCCTCAGCTACGCTTCGGGCCTCAAACTACACCCTCGTGGGAATCGGTCATGTTCTCCACTCGTTAAACAATGTACTATTTATCGCTCCTACCATAGTTATTTATAATACCTACTACACGAAAATGTACATATAAAAATATTTTATATTTTACGACATTTATAAAACAATTTCTAAAGAAAATAAAATAAACAATTTTCAGAGTCATTACTGGAGTCTTCAATGGCCGTGGGTGAGCAAGCGAAGGATCATATACCGAGAGTCCAATTGCTTCTTGGTGCCAAGCAAATACGAGGAGAAGAATAAGTAAGTGTTCATACAAAATTTATTACGGAAAATGTGACCCTCACTGAATAAAACCAACCGAACAGAATTATAGTAATTGAAATCTACCTACAAAGTGCTATTATCATGTCTTTTTCAGGAGCAAGTTTCCGACCCAGCCTCTGCTAAAAACAACTGAAGATATTGTACTTGATAGCGTTAAAAGCGAAAGAGAGTTAAAAGACCAAAAAGACGCCAATACGCTTACAAAAACACCCATACAAAATGGCGTACCAACTGAAATTCCCAAAGCAAGCGAAACTCCTATTACTAATGGGGTTGTTCCCGAAGTAAATAATAACAAAGTTGGCAATACTTCTATAAATAACGGGCCTATTGCTCCAGAAAATGGAAGCAAAGTAGATAATACTCCTATGACAAATGGAGAATCGAAAACTCCTCCACCTTTCAACCGCTTACTTAGTGAAGTACCCGAAACTGATGAGCCTTCACACGAGGAAGAAGTTAATTCTACTCTAGAAGACTTGACTGAAGACATTTCTCAGATAGATGAAGAGATGGAATCAAAAGATCTTTCTCAAAACGATATTTCGGTTGAGGAAAGCCATATAGAAAGCGAAACTGCAGAACCAAATAGTGAAATGATAGAAAGTAGCCAACAAGATGAGAGTATGGATACAAAAGATGAAATAGTTGAAAGTATCGATGATGATCTTCTAAACGAGGTTCTGGAAGATGGAAGTTTACCAAAAGGGGAAGAAGAAAGTATCATTGAAAGTATTTTAAGTGACGGTGATGAGCAAATAAACCATTCTGATGAAAGATAAAAAAAATACGCCTAGCTATTGTATAATTTGTGATAATGAACCAAAAATGTGATTATTAATAACATAGAGTATCTACCTATTGCAGTTCTTAGCACCAATTGTAAATTATTTACTCGAAGACTGTTAGTGAACTATCTTATAATATTTAGGTATTATAAATAAAATATATTATTTTTGTAAAATACATGGCCTTTATTTCAATCTAGAAACTCTCTTGGTAGTGGAGGAAAGTCAGCCTTCAATCAAAATTATATTTATAATTTAATTTATGTTTATCGTGCACTACAAAATATGTAATTAATTACAATTCGATATAATTAATATAGCATAGTAAATTTGCAATTACGATACATTGAGATTGTATTTTTATCAGCTACGCAATGTTCATTATATTTGAAATTGGAAGGTTTATCAAAAGGTCCCAATATCATGAAGTCTTAACATGCCATAAGACTGTGCATAAGATAAGACTCTATACGTTAGTCTTCTACGCTTACTATGCGATTAAAAAATTAAACATAGACCTTGAACTAAAACAATTTTGGCGCACTTCCCTCATGCGCCATCATGGGC
>JARACY010002977.1:0-37198 GCA_029255725.1 Scrobipalpa atriplicella | reverse complement strand
CGAAAGTGGATTCTAAGCAAGATTATCAATTTTTTCAATTAACTCTACATAATATTATAGCCAATAATATAAAGTATGACGATTTAAGGCAGATTCTGTTATTTTTGTAGTCTGTGATTTACAAAAGTGACATATTTTGGCAGATTTAAAAGACCACGGAAATTCACATTACAAGTTCCAAATAACTATCACCACATAAATAGATAACTCGTCGGCACTGTACTTATATTTTAATATGCAATGAATTAATGCATTGACATAGATTTTTTGCCCAGTTTGTGGCCAATTCGCCATTTTTGAGGCGGTCACCTACGAAGAAAAAACGGTCACACTATCCGATTTAGGATGATCGGATCGGAAGGTCTGGAGAGTCCTTATTTAATACCAACTTTCTAGTAACTGTAGGACGTAGATTCTACTGCGGTGTATTTTAAAAAAAAATGTGATACGTAACAGAAACGTTATATTATTATTCTACCTGATATAATTTAACACTAAACACTTATTTTATAATTATGAATAGCTCAGTTGAAAAAAAGAGTTTTTATAAATATAGGATTTTATAATACCTATTCGAAGTTGATTTGCGCAAAATAAATAACTTGAATAAATTCTAAATGCCACTTGCTTACTCTAGCTTTCTGTCACTTTTGTCACCTGCACTTCCATCACCTCACCTTACATCATCCGTCTCAGCTCATCATGTCCTTTCTCATAAAGTTCCATCACAACTTTGGCAAATGACAATCAGAAGTAAGGCAAATAAAGAACATTATGTTTTTATTTAAACTGCATGAAGAGATTAGAACTTAACGATAATGGGACACAAATTGACTATTCGTAACATTGTTAAAACTACCCAGTAAAATATGAAAGATGATAGGTAAAGCTACAGAATTTTGTTGCGATTATTTTTGAGAAGAATATTCATACACTCTGTTTTGTTTCTGGTCTCCTAAATATCTGTCATCACTGTCATCGTCATCAACTCATTAATTAGTCGTACATACATAAACATACATAAATCACGCCTTTGTCCCTATTGGGGTAGGCTGAGCGTCAACGACCTAAACAAAGGTCGTTCCGCCACGCCTGACAAGTTTTGAGGGTTGTTTAAGATAGATGTGTGTGTATATTGCTGTAGTGACAAGTTGTCAGCCCATCGCCTAAATTGCAATACATTTAAACCCTCGAATCCCTTAGCTGGTTTTTACAGCATGCCCGGGAGGAGATGCAGCTGGCACATTCTATGTTTTTCTATGGCTCCCAGTCCAGCATGGAAGTTAATTAGTCATACATAGTCATAATGATAAGTCGGCAGGTGCAAGGAAGAGAGTGGGCTTCACTGAGGATGACAAGTGCGAGTGTGGCGCCTTACAGTCCATGTCACACCTATCTCTCCTGCCACCTGCACACAGAAGGACTCCTTTGGCGCCAACCAAATGACTATTGATGTGGCCACGTTCTGGGCATCAAGAATTTAAATTTTCTCAAACATGCATGTAAATAGTCTTATTCCTTATGCAAAATCAATACGCAAACTTTGACATTTACGGTTTCTCAAAGTAAAAAAAAAACTTTTAATTTTTTTCATAGAACTCGTCTTTTTCAAATTTCGAACAACAAAGCGCTCCGTCAAAGTACAAAACGCCATTCCTCCATGCCAAAACTCTCCAGCAAAATCCAAAACGCCATGACTTCATGCCAAAACTTTTTTCCTCTAAGTACACTTGCCTAGCACTGAGGCTGTACGCCATAGATTTTTTATTTTTTATCCTCGCCTGCGGCTCGGACTTCAATCCCTACTCGTCCGTCAATTGCTGGTTTTCCATGCCTCGACAACAATGTACTATTGTTATTGAATTGAGAAGAAGAAGAAGTCATCAGCCCAAAAATAACCGCACCTCAGGCCCTATTCTACGGTCAGAAGATTGTATAGGGTTAGTCGGGTTTGCACATGAAGATACATCTACAAGAGCAAGGGCCGCGTTTAGGCTCGATGTACACGCCAAAAAGTACAGTAGTAAGTAGGTCAACGTACTCAGTTTATCTCGACTAAGCTAAGTTGAGAATAACTGAGTTAGTTGACTTAAGTATAAGGCCCGGTTTACTCGTTCATGAGTTCATAGGCCTTATACTTAGTTACCGCACGACTTATGATAACGTAGAGCTTATTAATAACAACATGTAACACCAAATTACTAACATCAATTACACATATTAATAACCAGCTACTAAAGCATAAAGTGCTCGCCAGGTGAGTTTACCCGCGGTGAAAGATGGAACTTATTTTGACATGTTCCCAGTTCCACTAGTGGTTAGAGAATGGCTTTAATGTAGTTCAGCTAAGTAAGAAGGCGAGCCAAATAGCCACGGATACCAGGCTCACTAAGTGTGAATTCCAGGCTTCAAAGTGTCATGTTATAACGACACCAGCGCCATAACTGGCGAGCACTCTATAGATGGATTAAATACCACCACTGTCAAGTTGTACTTCTAGAAATTGTTACTTTAACAAAAAGAATATGTCTGCATTGTGTACTTTTTGTTCCTTTTATTTCTATAAGTATTTACTTTGCGCAATGAAATATACTATTGTAATGTACACTCAACAGTGGCGAAACAGATCCTCTTGAACATTAAAACATAAAATTAAGCCTACTTCGTAAACTTGCCTATGCACACCATGTGTTTTCAATCTAAAATCCCTGTACTCCTTATAATTACAGTTTGCTACCTACGACCCAATGGATCGTAAGAAACTTTTGGTATTAGTTCCCGGCAATGGGCGTTAACGGAAATTATTAAATTCACTCAATTTTTTCCTACGCGTACACAAAAATATTCATTTTAAAGAATATTTTTTTTCTACGTGTAGAAGAAAAATCGTCAGATCCATGCGTCAGATTTTAATAATTTCAGCCAATCTCCATTAACTGGGCATATTTACCCCCCCCCCCTCTCCTCTCCCGGACCTCAAATAGTCATTCCGTAACTATAGTTACCCCGAACGTCCGCAATATGGACCAGTAGTGGACTGGTCGTCTCTCAGCGCTAACTAAAAAACTCTGACACCAGGGTTTATCGGGTCGTTGATCGACTCGAAAATCCACTCGCTAAGAAGAAGCGCTAACGAGCGCAACATTATACCCGCCGCCAGTTCCCATTTCTGTTCAACATCGTGGAACATTTGCGTCATTGTATATTCCAAGTTGGACTGCAAGTAGCAGCAACAGGTATACACGAAAGCCTATAACTGTTACACATGTTACAGTGTAACATGATCGTTGTGAAAGATGTTATTCTAGCTATAGCGGTTTTTAATAATAGAAACCTCAACTAATGCCGTATTGACCTATGCCCCTGTAGCATGCCACCGCGCGCTAACGAATATATCGCATCAATCTGTCAAACTCCCATACATTTTGACAGATAGATGCGATAAAATGTGTGATAAAATGGCTATCACGGCCTTATCGCGGCTGCATGCTACGGGGTCTGATACATCTAGATTTTCGGCTTGCATTAGCGACAACCCTCAATTTAATGTTTTTAATATTTATTATTAGTATTTATTATTATTATCACTATCATGGTCTATCATGTTATGTGTGCGATATTTCGTTAGATGAATAGGTACGAACGCGATGGGACCATTGAAATCAGCGGAATCATCAAACGGTCACCACAATTTGAATGTATTTATAAATCTAATATACCTATATTTTCATCCGAATGTATCTAGTAATATACCTTAAACTTATTTTATTTTGTAGACCCACCTCGCTGGATTATAAACCTTGCCTACAAACCTGTTTCTATTCCTTTTGCCTACTCATATATCTGCGTTTTTAAATGCTCATGTCTTCCCGGCTACATAATGATGAATGTACAAATACTTTGCACTTAGAAATAGACAATATTAGATGGTATTAGTAAGTATTACACCATACATAATATACAACGTGTAACAAAAAGGGCATCGTGAAATGTGTGAATCTACCCATGAAACTGAACAACTTTCCCTAAGGAACATAGGACGAAAAACTAAAAAAAAATTGACTCGCCATACAAAATGCATCAGCTGATAGCGCATTTACTATGGGAAGTCAAATTATTTTTTCGAACTTGTTCCTTAGGGAAAGTTGTTCAGTTTCATGGGTAGATTCACACATTTCACGATGCATATACCCTTTATGTTACAAGTTGTATGTATAAGTGATTTGACTTAGCCAAAAGTGATATTAGATAAATAATATGCAGATTTCATATTTTTAATGTTGTGCTTTGTTAAAAATCGATGAAATCGGCGCTTGAATGCCACACGTTTTTTTAATAAGTATTTTACACAATATAAGTACTAAAATTAGTAATTAGTATAACTTTATAATACCTACTTTACTAAGAAAAGCAAAACTATAAAATAAATCGATACATTATTTTTTCGATTTTTCAACTTTGTTTCACATTTATTATATCATTTCTTATTTATTTACTTACTAGTTTATTTAATTGTTATTAACTATTTGTACAAAATAATTACCGAAATACGTTCGTCCAAAACTTTTATGGATCAATTTAAATTAAGGGGCAATAAAAACTATGTACTATTCTACTATTTACAGAATACTATTTTCGTCCGAAACTTTTATGGATCAATTTAAATTAAGGGGCAATAAAAACTATGTACTATTCTACTATTTACAGAATACTATTTTCGCACTGCACAGGCATATGTACTTAATCTAGATACGCATGAGCGCAAAACCTAATACCACACTGTGAAAAAATACCGCATCTATCGCAATTCCATTATCATTTGTTCTAATTTCTAAACATTCAAAATTTACCCAACAACTTTTTTCTTCACACAATGTGGCGCTAGGTGGAAATTATATTATTACATATAACAGCAGTTCAAAATCTGCATCTTTAAATATTTGCACAAGATCTAACTTTATACTTACTATCTTAGAACTAAAATAAAATTATATAAATACCTAAAACGTCGTTTGATATTTATTTTTAGTTGACAACAGTGATAGTCCTTCGGTATACGCGAATATGAACTATACAGGGTGTTAATTTAATTGCGTGCCACAGCTTAAGGGATGTTTCAGTAACGTATAAGGAGCCTATAAAAAATATTTAAAAAATTCAACTCAAAAAATCAAATAACCAAGTCGGTATTTATTATGATTCCAAGAGACCTCTCGTGCTATATCACGTGATTTGGTTTTAGCACGTGAGGGAGGCGTAGCTCCGGGAATCATCATAAATACCTACCGACTTTTGTTTTTTCTATTTTTTGAGTTGGATTTTTTTTATGGGCTCCTTTAACGTTACTGAAACACCCCCTAAGCTATGGCACGCAATTAAATTAACATCCTGTATATTATTAATTACAATTAAAGCCTATTTTATAATCGTAATCATAGAATATAATGAAAACAGCTTTTGTATATTTATGAGACAGCAGGAGGGAATCATTATTTCGGATCTGTCAAGGAAAGAAAAAGATTAACTATGAGGATCCATCCTACAGACTCCAATGTGTGAAAATAATAACGCATTGTTTCATTTGTATTGGCGGTTGTACCGCTACCGAATCTACACTCTTAAAGTGGTAACAGACCAAAGGTAGGCCACTTTTTGAATGAAAATGTTTGTATTTGATTTGAGACACAATTTATTACCAAAAGTGGCGCCACCCCAGCGCTGTTGCCACCTTAAGTTTTGGCTACGTAATGGAATAAAGATATACTACACAAGTGTCTATACTTTACCTTAAATGCAAATGTGTGTTGGATATGTAGTTTAAGTGTTTATGGCTCCGTAAGTGCCGGCCGGGGGGCGATACTCCACCGGGAGTGCCAACACTTGTTTTTTATTGAAGGCGTACTTGTGAACACCTATGTTCTTGTATGTGTTTTCGCGACGGGTCCCCTCACTATTATGCAGATAAATAACAGTGAGCAAACAGCAGAAATGGCCACTATTGTACACTAAATTAAACATTATTACATAACTAATAAATAGTAAAGTAACTAATAGTAGTAAACTTATAAATGTTTTGCGAAAAGTCCTTCAAATTCGTTCATTTAAGGGCAGTTATTATTATTACATTCCTCCACGTTTATGGTGACAAGAAATGCTAATAAATAAAAAAAGAACTTGATGGTGTAGTGGATATAGCCGCTGCCTCATGTGCAGGAGGTCGTGGTTCGAATCCCACCATGTACCAAAATGTTTCTCGGTTTCTGAATTTCATATGTACGTTTATTTGGTGCTTTTACGGTAAAAGAAAACATCGTAAAGAAACCTGCACACAGCTACCAAGAAATAAAAT
Organism: Scrobipalpa atriplicella; assembly: GCA_029255725.1. NCBI lineage: Eukaryota > Metazoa > Arthropoda > Insecta > Lepidoptera > Gelechiidae > Scrobipalpa > Scrobipalpa atriplicella. The sequence goes on along the minus strand of JARACY010002977.1, from coordinate 30,849 downwards.
GGTTGAGTGTGAAGTCGACTAATCTTTACTGGGCCCACGTGGTCAACTAAGGCCGGTAGCCCTAAATTCAGAGTAGAATCGTGCCCCTCGGTGGGGACCTATATGAGCTGATGATGATGAATTTAAAAAATCATGCATATTTTCAAACAGAATGTTGAGCTTTACCTCCTCATGATATTCAATGCTTTCTTGTACTCGTGTTCAGCCAAGTGGTACTCCGAAGTGAGGATGGAGACCTGCTCCAAAGTGACAGACATGCCGGTGCGGTCTTTGGCACTCTTGCACGAGGTGAAGCGAACACCTACAGGAATAAGAGAATAATAAATACAGAGGTGGCTAGTTCTGCTTCTGTCTCTTTCTAAACTAATTAAAAAGGGACAGATACACAACAGCTGTCAAAGTGATGATGATTGTCGTTATTGCGGTTGTTTGACAATTTATCACTGAGATTTTCTCCAGTTTGGTTAGGGCAATCACCTGATTGTATGGAAGAGAAAAGATTCCATGCTTCGGAGGGCGCTTCAGGCCGTCAGTCCTGGTCGCTGTCTTTAAGAGTGGTCGTTACATAAACCATGTCCCTACTTACCATGCATGAGCCGGGTGGCAAGGGCTGCCAAATGCAACACCTCCACGTTCTTGGTCCTGCGCCTGTTGACGGCGATGCGCAGGTTTTCCATCACCTCCTCCAGAGGCTTCGCGCGCGATGATGATGATGCTGTGGGACGATTTATTTATTGTTTATTGTTCACAATCACAAGTAACATGAGGAAGCGTTTCGTGGTCAAGAGGTTAGTGCTTAAACATTTCTTCATTTATTTTCCTATAGCTTTCGATTATAATCTAATTACGCGTTATTTGTCAAAAAATATATAGCGGGTAAAATACAGGGGAAATATGCGATAATAATCTTGCGAAAAATGCGTGAAATCATAGAGTATAAATCTCCCGTCCTTTTACAATCATATTATTTTAAAAGTGACAGATAGAGTTATAGTTTAGCTTTAGTCACCTCTTTCGTTCCGGTCCTGCACGACCCTGGTGTACTTGTGGTAGTAATTGTACAGGCGGTGCATGTTGTCCTTGTTCGACTGGGTCTGCGGGAGAGTGTCCCTGAGAGCCTCCGCCATAGTGGCCTTCTCATTGATGCCGATGTTGAAGAATACTCCCGTTATTGTGAATGTCAGCATCTGGTGACAGAGACACAGAGTTAATGGAATATGATGGAATGGGTTGGAATGGGGATGGAATGGAGATGGAATGGGATGGAATTGAATAGAATAGAATGGGATGGAATGGGATTGAATGTCATGGAATGATATGGAATGGCATGTTTTTTTTTTTTTTTTTTTTTTTTTTTTAAATATTTTATGGCTTGGATTCTAGTCCTTTAAGCCAAGATGGAATGGGATTGAATGGGATGGGATGGGATGGAGAGATTTAATAGAATGGAATGGAATGGAAGGAAATTGAATGGAATAGAATAAAACAGAAAAAAAAAAAAATAGAATGAATTTGAATACAAAATGCGTTTGGCAGAGCACTGGTCAAAATTAATATAAGCCTAAACGATCGACACGACAAGAAGAAGAAGAATACAAAATAATAGAATAGAAAAACATAGAACGTAGCAGCTGCTTCTTCTCCCGGGCATGATGCAGAAGTCAACAAAGGGTTCACATCCCTGTCACAGTATATTGTAATTTAGGCGATGGGCTGATACCGTTGGAGGTACATATTCCAAAATAAAACTGCCTTCTAAAAGTATATTTGTCAGACGTGGTGAAAACGGCTTCTACTAGGCGTTTTACGCTTTGCCTACCCCGTATTGTATAAAGGCGTTACCTATGTAGGTATGTATGTGTGTGCGTTATTTATGAGCGATAAACTTAAAAACAAAACTAACCTCTTTGCACGTGAACTTAGAGTACAGCGTTTCCGATATAGGAAGGGTGACCGTGAGGGCGCCACGCGCGCCTGACACTTGCGGATTCGACGTCAAGCTAAAAAAAATGCGAATGTTATACAGTGGCAACTAAGTATAAGGCCCACCTGATGGCAAGCGGCACCGTAGCCTATAACGCCTACTACTATCTCACTAGATTCTAGTGAAATAACCGTGAGACCTAAGGTGGAATGTCTCTTGTGCCAGTAATTTCACTGGCTCCCTTGCCCTACAGAAGTGCAAAAACCTCTGCTAGGTGGCAGAAATAAGCAATAAGGAGGTATTCCCCCGGGCGGGCTTTACACAAAACCCTACCACATTTAGACGTAAAAAAATGCAATCCCATTTATTAGGTTTGCTCTTCGGTAAAATTTCTTTTTTTGACAGACAGATGCGATATATTCGTTATCGCGCGGCGGCATGCTACGAGGGTAGTCAGTACATCAAGCAATCAATCAATCATCAATCAATCACCAATCATCAAGCATAAGTCAATCACTCATCAATCAACCATCAATCAATCATCAATCAATCAATCGTCTATCAATCGCCAATCACCAATCAATCGTCAATCACTCGTCAATCAATCATCAATCTATTAGCAACCAATCATCAATCAATCATCGATCAATCATCAGTCGATCATCAATCAATTGGCAACCTATCATCAATCAATCGTCAATCAATCATTACATTGATCAATCAACAATCAATTATCCATCGATCTCAATCAATCACCACTCAACAACCGATCATTAATTAATCAATCATCGATGAATCATTACATTAATAATCAGTCAACAATCAATCATTATCCAATCATCCATCGATCATTAATCAATCAATCATCAGTCAATAATCAATCAAACATTAATCAATCAAAATTCAATCAATCATCAATCAATCAGGCAGGGGGCAGGGGTTGACGCACCTGTGTCCGGTTTTGACCAGTCTGAACTGCACAGTGTGCAAGTCCTCGATGGCGACCACCATGTCGCCCCACATGGCCCTCTCGGAGCCGAACAGACTGAGCAGTCCCTCCAACCCGCACAGAGGGCCCAGCCCCGAGCTCAGGATCTTTACGATGATGTCCCGGTTTTCAGAGCACAGCCAGCACAGCAGCCCGGCTGTCACCGTTGTTAGCTGCAGGAAACAAGTGTGATTGTGTATTACGTTCAATCATTACAATTAGGTATACAGGGTGTTTGGAAGCTAGAGTGCGAAGCTTTAAAGGGGTGATAGCTGATTCAATTTGCATGGGAGCGCCAATTATACCGCTTGAGAGAAGCAAGCATCGCGCCTCGTCTGCAAGGCGGCGTGGTCGCGCGCCCACTGCAGCGACTCGCAGCGGAGACGCAACGCGGCGTGAGCGACTCGCATCCAGCGCAGCGGCGCTTCCATAGCGGCCTTCGCGTTCTCTATCAGAGTGCGGACGTCGTCGATATGGTCGGACAAGTCAAAGGCTGCGAAAAAGAAACTTAATGAATATTGGTACATTGTTGCCTAGAAAAGAACAAGTAAAGTTTGAAGAAAGAAATCTATCTATCTATCTATATCAGCCCACTGCTGAGTGGGTAGAAAGAAAGAAAGAAATAAAATTAAAACAAATAATTTGAAAAGTTCAAAAAATCCAACTGCGAAGAAATTGAACTTTAAAACTTTAAATCGTTAATAGATCCTAAACGGACATTCAAAAATAAAAAACAAACTGATTTTTAAATACCTATTCAAGGATTCCCCACTCAGCATAGTCCGTCTTCTAGTAAGGCTTCTGATAGTCGTCATAAATGGTTTTGATCAAAATCATGTCTTCAGCGACATTCGCAAGGTACGAATCGATTGACGACGTAAGAATAATTAAAATCAGCCCACAACTTCTTCGTAGCCCACAACATACATAGACTGATAAACATTCTTTGCGTTGCGCAGTCGGGTAAAAAAATTATCCTTACTTTTGCTATCGAGCGCGAGCATGACGGCCTCGACGATACTCTCGAAGGTCTCCTTCACGCTCTGCTTGACCGACTGCATATAGATGAGGTTGTTCTTCCGCATCTGCAGGTCCAGCTGTTCGACTACCTCGGGTTCGTCGCCCTGGAAATGGGGCTCATAACGTTAGAAATCTAGCTACGTAATAAAACTAAGGGGATTTTTTTACTTATTTTGCGGCCATTGAACTGCCTTATCTTTGCAACGTGGCAGAAGTTCTCACAACAGTTTCATTATAACATTGTTACAAAACAAAATTAACTTTCGTGGATTTTATAACTGTCTAGTGGTCTGAAGCATGTAAAAATAGTAGATTTTATTACGTGGGAGTAAAATAATATTTTTAAGGCGAGGGCGCTTTTTTGAATCCAGAGCGAAGTGAGGGATTCTAGAGTAGAATCCCGAGCGTAGCGAGGGATTCTAAAGTAGAATCCTGAACGTAGCGAGGGATTCAAAGTACGTCGCCCGAGCCAAAAATATTTTTGCTCCCGAGTGATACACTCTACTTTTCATCCCCATCTATGAGAAAAAAAGGCGCCTAACTAACACTTGCAGCTGTAAATATTATAGAATAAGAATGTTATAGGTACTTTCACTGCTAGAAGAATTATTTAATAATTCGTGAAAAGAGTCGAAAACACGGGCTCCCATAAAATAAAACCTTGCTGCCCACGTGCCGTAGTTCGTGCATTTTCAATTTGTTTCTTTTTTTATTAATCAGCCGTCGCGCAGTCTAACCAGCCAGTGTTTATTCATACCATAATTTTTATTCGACATCTAACTATTTTGTTTTCGTTTCGCGTCATGCCAAATCAAGAAAAAAAATAAAGATGTTCCAGATTCAAAAAGTGCGATTAAAAGTTCTTTTAATCGCACTTATTTTCATAAAGAGGATTAAAATCTCATTTTTACCCGGCTGGGGCAGTCTCTAGCAAAGAGTAGAGTAAAAGTACCTATGTCGCTTAGAAGCATCAACTTTAGGCGCACTTATATGCGATTAAAGTCGTAGTTTTTGAATAGATGGGATGAAATAGTAGATTTTATTACGTGGGAGTAAAATAATATTTTTAAGGCGAGGGCGTTTTTTTGAATCCAGAGCGAAGTGAGGGATTCTAGAGTAGAATCCCGAGCGTAGCGAGGGATTCTAAAGTAGAATCCTGAACGTAGCGAGGGATTCAAAGTACGTCGCCCGAGCCAAAAATATTTTTGCTCCCGAGTGATACACTCTACTTTTCATCCCCCTCTATGAGAAAAAAAGGCGCCTAACTAACACTTGTAAATTTAAATATAATAGAATAAGAATGTTAAAGGCAATTTCACTGCTAGAAGACCTCATTTTGAATATTTAATAATTCGTAAAAAGAGTCGAAAACACGGGCTCCCTATAAAACCCTGCTGCCCACTCGTGCCGTAGTTCGTGCATTTTCAATATTTTTTTTTATCAGCCGCCGTCGCGCAGTCTAACCAGCCAGTGTACCATTATTTGAATTCGACATCTAACTATTTTGTTTTTACTCCGCGTCAGTCATGCCAAATCAAGAAAAAAGAAAAAGAGGTTCCAAATTCAAAAAGTGCGATTAAAAGTTCTTTTAATCGCACTTATTTTCATAAAGAGGATTAAAATCTCATTTTTACCCTGCTGGGACAGTCTCTAGCAAAGAGTAGAGTAATAGTACCTATGTCGCTTAGAAGCATCAACTTTAGGCGCACTTATATGCGATTAAAGTCGTCGTTTTCGAATAGATGGGATGAAAACATATTTACCTTATGCCTGTAGGAATCCAAGAGGCTTCTATACGTGATCTGCTCCAAAGACGGCGAGCTGATGAACGAATGCCTGACACTGCCAGAGCGGTGTCGCAAGGAATCGAACGAAACAACGCGAACCTTTTCCCGAATTTCTCGGGGTCGGCTACCTAATATAGAGAACTGAACTAGCATACTGGTTTTTACACAGAGCGATCTGACCTCCGCAACCCAGAAGGGAAACGAGACACAATGCTAGATTAGGCTTTTGGCAGGTTAGTGGCCAACCCAGCTGTAGTTATGTAAGTAAGAAACATCTGTACCTGATGCCTGTGGGAATCCAAGAGGCTTCTATACGTGATCTGCTCCAGAGAAGGCGAGCTCGTGAACGAGTGCCTGAGACTGCCGGAGCGGTGTCGCGATGAGTCGAAAGATATGCTGTGCGTGCCGTCCGTCAGTCTAGCCGACCGTACTGAGCGGAATGAGTTGTTCATCTGAAAAAAAGAAATATGGGTCGTTAAAAATTTGCTGACCTATCTTTAGGGCGTTTGCGCACTTATCCGTGCGTCCCTCTTCCGAAGTATGCCTACGATTGCTAAAAAACAACATACGCGCGTGACGTCATTATCCTGACGCCCGGTACAAACGTGTGGACAGTTAATTCTATTATACCACGGTGTGGACCAGCCGGTCACCGGTTGGTCGGGCTACGCGCTCATCAAATATTTTTATTTATTTTATTTAATGTGTGGTTTGTGTTGTATATCACAAATATATAACGCGATTTAAAGGAACGTAGTACTTTTTTTACACTCTGTATATCCCGGTAACTAATTGTCGTTTTGAAATAATTCCTTCACTCATTTTTCTTTTTCACAATATGATGATGATGAGATAGAAATCTAAATGTAGTATTTTTCTCAATTACCTGACGGTCCATCGTGAAGTAATCATTATGGAAATGCAGTTCGCTGCCCTCAGCGATGGAAGTGTGTGGCTTTGGGCAGTTGTGCGGGCAGGAGATATTCGGCACGCTTGAGGACAGACTGAAGGACGGCGCGAAGTCCATCGTCGGGGTCGATTCGGAGCTGCCCTCGCTGGACGAGCTGATGTCAGCGTCGGTGACTGCGTCGAAGAGGCTTAAACGCTCGGTGGACTGCAGCACAGCGGCCATGGCTTGCTCGTGGGATTCGTTCTTCGGTATTTCGAGGTAAGACAGCGCTTCTTCGACTGCATTGGGATCCCATAAGGCAATGAAGCTCCGAAGCCGGATCTTGAGTTCTGGAAAGATTGAACATTGTTTAATTTTATTTTCGGATTCGTCATTACACTACGGTTTTACGTTTTTTCCGCACGATTTTGGTGAACATTTGCACATTGCCACTTTATTTTACCCGGCATCTTAAGTATAAGACATGGCGGCTATATTTGAAAGATAAGATAACGCGTAAAATCATAGACTATAATCGAAAACCGTAGATAAATAAATCACCGATCATACACATTTTTCAATATTTTATCGTGAAAGTGATGGGTAACACTACACCTCACCTTCGATAAGGCGGACGATCTCCGCGCCCTGTTTCCCCTGCAGCATCAGCACCATCCGCTCCAGGTCGTGGACTATGTCATCGCGGATGTAACGCATGGCGACCACATTGTCGTAATCTGACTGGATCTTGCTGGCTGCGGCTGTCATGAGCGCCGATTTAGAGTTGCTTATCTCTTTCATCTGCTGGACTAGCCTGATGAAAAAGGTGATATTGAAAAGATGCTAATTGTTTATTTACAGCTTACATTTAATTCGTGAATAGTTATCTATGTTACTGTAAAAGCCAGGAGTGCGGTAAATCCTAGGATTTGCCGATAAGGATTTACCGGCAAAATCTATGATTCAAAGGTAAGCCCGAAAAGAGGTAAATGTTGATGGAACTGGAACAAATATGAAACAGTACATTGCCAACCGAGGGATGGAAGTCATTAAATGCATACGAGGTTTTTTAATGGTACGAGTATGCATTTTATGCTTACACCCGAGGTAAGTACTATGCTTTACATATCGAATGAAAGATAAGTTTAAATTATGGGAAAATATAAGAAAATTAAAACATGAAAGTAGGACGAAACAGTAGGCAAAACCAACTCACGATGAGGGAATTTAACCATCACAAATACAGGGTGTTTGGAAGCTAGATACAAAGCCTGAAAGGGGTGTGGAAACTTGAGTTAGTCGATTTATTACTCAGTATTTTATTATGAAACATAAACAAATTAAATAGTCAGCAAATGGCGATATTTGTGATGTGATGTGATGCGAATTTAACGCTCATAGTGAGTTGGTTTTACCTACTGTTTTGTCGTACTTTCATGTTTTAATTTTCTTATATTTTCCCACAATTTTAACTTATCATAAACTTACGATAATATAACCCTAAAGGTTGTATGAACCTCTTACCGAGCATGAGATATGAAAAATTCTTTTACCGTTAGAAAGCTACGTCCGTCCACCCTAATTAAAATAGACCACTTTTTACCACTGGAAAGTACATCAATCCCACGGCAAATCTTTTTAAGCCGCCGGTAAAACCGTGAGAGATAAAAGCACTGACTTGAGCAGCCCTCCGGTTCGGCCGGCCTTATGCGTGTGTGCTGTAAACGCGCCAGCCGTGACCACGTCGTGGAAACCCGTCTTGTTGAGCGTGTCGTTGTGCACCCACATGCGTTGCAGGTGCAGGTTCACCGGCGCAAACTCGAGGCTCGCTTCGTCTGTTGCAAGGAAACAAAATCATAGTTACATCTTGTTTATGGCTCTCTAGACTTTTCGATCCTACATCCTAAATCAGATAAAGTGTGAATATTTGTGATTTTTTTCTGCTACTTTTGCAAATTTTGTCTGTGACAGATCATGCTGACGATTTACAAAATTCGCCTATTTTGGCACATTTAGAGGACTTCAAGAAAATTCACCTTACCTTATTTGAATATGCATTGAATCATTTTTGAAAGAGATTTTTTTGCCCAGTCTGTCTAAGCAGTCTGTGGCAGATTTGCCATTTTTGTGATGGTCACGTCGATTAATTTTAGGATGATCGGATCGGAAGGTCTGAAGGTTAAACTGCAAACTGATAGGGGTTGCTCAGTAAACGAAACTGAAGAACTACAACGAAGAAATTACAGCAAATCTCACCCACTGACAGCAGATCTCTTAGTTTTCGCTCACCTTTCTTGCAGCTCGGCTTCAGATAGGGCGTGTCCACCTGCCGCAGCCGCTTCTTGGAGTGCCCGTAGTGCTTCAGCAGCGACACGTGTATGCCCACCAGCTCCACTTGCCTCCTCACCCACTGCCCGCAGATCTCGCCCACTGACAGCAGCTCTTCGAGCAGTTCGCGCTCGCGGCGAATGAATATACCGCTGGAATATAATCAAAATTTATACTTATATACAAAAAGTCACACCCTTATCCCTTACGGGATCGGCAGAGCGTAAAACGTTTGGTAAAAGGCACCTAATCATTTTACATAGATTGTAATGCGTATCGCTATAGTGACAGGTTGTCAACTTTCCTGTCGCCTATCCCTGTCTTCTACAGCATGCCCGGAAGGAGGGTAATTGGAAAATTCTGTTTTTCTATCGTCCCCAATCCAACATGGAAATATCTATATGTACTTCTATTTTAATATCATAAAGAGGAAGTATTTATATTTATGTATTCTGGTTTTGTCTCAAAAACCACTGAACCGAAAAAAAAACATCATTAGAAAGCTACGTTCACCTTGAGTAACATACGTTACTTAACCCTGCGAGAAAATATCTGATTCCCATACCTAGTAAATAACAAAATCATATCATATCCTAACCCTTTCTTTTGGATTTATACATGCATAGTCGGGTAGATTTGCTGTATTTGGGCAACTGCAAGTATGGCGTAGCGGCAGTCGTGAGATAAAACAAACAAACATTGTATAATCCGTATTTTTAACGTTGCGTTATCGATACAAACTTGTTTTGCGGTCCATAAACTACATTTTCTTCACAATTTTAAAGAAATTCAACCGCAAAAAATATTTTTGTAACAAGGTTATTGTCTGCGGTTCTGAAATTTGAACCTCTGGTAAGTTGCAAGGAAATAGCTGTTTATGGGCCGCAAAACAAGTTGGTATCGATAACGCAACGATAAAAAAACGGAGTATACACAATAATGCAAATCCCTCATACTTACAGAAGCTGGATGGGAATTTCGTAGCAGACTTTCGGTTCGGCCATGATCTCATGCACTGTTATATCTCCGCCCAGGCCGGAGTGGAATCTAAAATAGAAACAATAATCCAATCACAAACACACTGAGAATTTAGGTTCACAAAAAAAATCTGAACTTGAAATTGAAAAATTACTTGAATATATGAAGTTCAAAAGCCATCTAAGATTTTGTCAATTTTAAAAATATAACGAAAAATTCACCAATCGACAAATATTAAAATAAATAGAAGTACCTCCTGGTGAAATCTCGAAAAGAGACATCGAACAAAGTTAAAAGCATGTTTAAAAAAGAAAAATATGAATATTATGTAAAAAATGCTTGTAACTTTGTTCTGCGTCACTTTTTGAGATTTTACCAAACGGTCCTTTCTATTTCTATTATTATTATCTGTCCATTGGCATAGGTTTCATCAGGGGCCGCTAGAATTTTCCTTTTTTATTTTCAGGGTAGGCTCGTGCCCCTCGGTGCGGACGCTATGAGCTGATGATAATGATGATGATTTTCAAATAATTTTGGTATGCCAGATCCCCTACTAAATTCTAATAACGGTTTAATAGTCTGTTGACAACCTACCTGTATGAGACCTGGAAGCTGTTGACAAAGTTCATCTTGAACAGGCTGCAGTACGTAGGGCATTTAAGCTTGACCCCCAGTTTCGGCGGCAACGACTGAGACCGCCGGTGGCATAGCACCCGATGTGGCAGGTCTATGGAATAATAAATAAATCTATACATTATTGTAACGCGGAAATTAAAAAGTTCATAAAACCCAACTGCGTAGGTAGAATGATTTCTTTAAAATGTTTAAATCGTGTAAGAAACCTACAACTGATTTTCAAATAGCTATTCAATGATACCCCATTCAGCATAGTTCGTCGACTTTATTTTTTTAATTTTTCCAAAATGGCGTCTGATTGACGTCATAATTAATTTTGGTCATAATCATGTCTTCGGTAACACTCGCCAGATTAAAACGACACGCATTTGGTCTCTAGATTGCCACAGAGAAACAAACACACATATTACACTTCTTTGCGTTCCGCATTCGGGTAACAATGTCATTGGTCCATGTCGGACATAAGAAATTAATATGAGAATAGTTCCAAACCTATGCTGCTCTTGTCACAGTAGGGTTTGTGTTTAGGATTGGTGCCGATGTATGAAGGCTCGAGACTCCACCCGTTGATGGTGACGAACCCAATCGTCTTGTTGTTTTTGGTTATCAGCGCCACGCGGAGTCTTTGCGCCTCCTGTGAGGAATGAAAAGAAAGTGGAGAATGTGAAGTGAATAGGTGCGCGAAATGGCTTGAAAGTTTGTCACAATAGATAGACACAAATATAGTAGTTTTAGTTTTAATTCAAAAATCTTGGGTAGTTTGATTTTACAGCCATTTGAATTGTGTCTAAATATCGCGGCCAGCTATATAGATACCCCCTTAAAATAGAAGTAAAAACGACTATATTTTTTGTCCAAAAATATTTAAAAAATAGTTATGTTAATCGGGTGACCCGGGATAACGGAGCCTAGTTAAACCGGTACGTACGATAAGCCTTCCTTACCTCTCATTAAAGTTGGGATGCACCTAACTCCATCACCAAGAAACTTGTAAAAGAACCTTCTCTGTCGATGTCTATACTATAACTGAGCAAACTAGGTTAGGGAAATGCAAGTTATTTTTAGCGCTGTGCTTCTGATAACCTGGGTGCCGAGGCAACGGGGGGGTAGGGGAAGCATTATAGTGTTGATGGCGTACCGATTTCCGATAAATTTGCAGTGCTTATTGAAAATATTATTATTATAGAGGAATCACCTGACCTAGTTTTAAAGTTAATAATGCTATCGATTCGTGGACGGCACAACTTAACTAAATCTTGAGTCGGGGGAAAGTGGGGGGAGGGGGTATGGGGTGGGGAGGGGATGCGGAAATTCGTAGTTTTCAAGATATGAATATTTTTGTGATTTTGAGGTTAGGTGGGGGGGTTTAGGGGGGTTGTAAAATTATTGCCGTCCCTTTCTGCTCTCTCATGATAGAACATGACAGGTATAGACTGATATTAGTTAAGTCGTGATTTTTGCAACTACGAATTGCTACCTACCAATATTACTTTTAAATATACATTAAAAGCGCATACCAACTAGTGACAAGCAGGCTCTGTGGATGGACGGCGTGCAAGATGGAAATTTTTAGAACGGCTGTGATTGTTGAACTGATGGCTGACAGGGAAGGATAGAAGAAAAAAACGTGGCAGGCCGACGCCAAATAAATGGGATGATTAGTGCTAAGTTGCATCATAGTGTACCCCATAGTGACGGTGGTTTCAGTGACCCCCAATCAATAAGTGGGATAAGGGCAAGCGAGTGATGATCTTACCTGAATAGTGATGATCTTACCTGAATGGTGATGATCTTACTTGAATAGTGATGATCTTACCTAAATAGTGATAATCTTACCTAAATAGTGATCTTACCTGTATAGTGCTGAGTTGCATCGCAGTGTAGCCCATAGGCACGGTGGTCTCGGAGACGCGTTCGCGCACGTCGTAAGCTACGATGCGCACCATCTCGTCACCCGTGAGCCCGTCACTGGCATGGAACAGCACGGTCTTCGAGAAACACGGATTGCTGCAGCGCTATAGCGGAAGGTAATAACTATTTTTATTTTAGATAGATATAAAATTAAACCCTACAGCCTAGAGGGAAAAGGGAAGTCAACATACAAAATACATATTTTTTTAATCTATAAACTATTTTTAAAAATACCTTCTATCTTTGAAAAGAGTGATCGATAATAAGGTGATAGGCCATTTTTTGTATGAAACTCTGCAAAACTGGCATGACCAATGTATTGGCCGCATTGATTTGTCCGAAAACGATGCCAAACTTGACTTTGTTCTGTGACTAGGTTACTCAAATACAACAAATATATTCTTCTCTTTTTCGATCGCCATAGGTATACTTAAACTTTGACATCATCATCAGGAATAAAAAGACCGTCCGTTGCCGATTGAGTCACGGTTAACATAATCAGTACTGGTAACTAGCTACTAGCTTAATACTTTTTTTTATCTTAGGCTTCATACAGACGAACAGCACTTGTGAACTGCAGGCAGCTGCTGCCGACACGTCAACGACTGCAGTCGACTGTTGACAGCTGCTACCAACGCGACGACGGCTGCGGTGGGTACGGCTAAATTCGACGCGTTGACAGCTACAGTCGACAGGTGGTGACAGCTGCATTTGTAAGAGTACCTGCAGTTGGCAAGTGCTGTTTGTCTGTATGAAGCCTTATGACACTTTTATTTGACTGTGTTTGCTTACATCGATTATCTCAGTAGCGCCGTAGCGTACGCAGAGTCCCCTATGGAACTTCACATAGGCGATCAGGATCGGCGACGGCGGGCGGCCGTTCACGTCGCAGAGCAGATTGTCGCACGTCAGCGCCATCTCGCATATCGGCACCTCGTTTATATCTGCAAATCAAGCTTATTAAAATCTTCCACTTGGACACAACCTAGCGAGGCTGACTTGAAAGTCCTTAAATAGGCTCGAAACTCAAGTCGGTCGGAGCAAAGATGATCGCTTCAGGTGGGGATTCAAACATGATTCAGATCCGACATCCTTCGATGCAAATGCGAGGTAGACCCACAGATCATGGCCCATTTAATATCTTGCTCTACATGCTTGAAAACTTACTCGCAAAGTTTCAGCTTAATCAGACACCAGGAAGTGGGTCTTTAGCTTGCAATTGCAATGCATGAGACTGGACATGAATACAGACAGACATACACCGGATATAATTTGGTGAGGTCGGGTTAGCGTAGTTAACAATAGTTCTATCAATGCCAAAGCTACGTACGTAGTAAAGATCCTTCCAAGATACGAACTAAGCCTTGCTTAGAGAAAATTGTAGAGAATTTTCCTAGAATCTTAAACGAGCAAAGCTTTCCTCTAAAGGTGTAAAATTCTAGAAAACATTTCCACGACCTCGTTCTAAGAGCCCATTGTGCAGGTAGTCTAAGCTTTTCTTTTATAAACTCGGAAAATGCTCGGAAATGCATTGAAATTCTTGATATTGATGCAGCTTAACAATTCCATTATAAAAGAAGCCTTCGGCACAAAGTTCAAACAATCTAGAGAGCGTAGGAATCAAAAGAACTATTCTCTATTATTTCTCTAGAATGATAAATGAAATTGAAAAATGACTATGAGAGATGAGATTGAGCGCAGTTCCAGAGAGCCAGTTATTGAAGTTCTAGCAGAAAAGACAATGGCCGGTTTGCATAGCTGGAGCTCCGATCAATACTGGATGTGACTAAATCAATGTAGGCACCGAGCAGCGCACCTGTTGCCGGGCGCAACACTCGCATCGCAACTCGCCCGGACAACTCCACATATGTGCCAGTGTATGTATTTAGGTGTTATGGAGGTTGTGAACTGCCTCTTTGGTCTAGCGGTCTGAGCCGTGAGCTCCGAACCGGAGGTCGTGGGTTCGATTCCCACGGGGGGAACGCAAAATTGATGTTTGTCAATTTATCACTTTGTGAGTTTTCCCCAGTTTAGTTAGGACATTGCAGGTTGAATCTCCTGATTGTCCGAAAAGAAAAAGGATTTCGTGCTTCGGAGGGCATGTTAAGCCGTCGGTCCCGGTCGCTGTCTTTGATAGTGGTCGTTACTCGAGGCCTTGGTCATGCCTTCGTCAGGTCGTTCGTCGACTCGAAAATACACTCGATAATAAGAAGGTGTTGCTCCGTCAACGAAACTGTACAAATTTCTCCAGGACATTCTATCAGGAAATTAATAAAAGAAATTAACTTCCCCACACAAATAGACCACGTCAGTCAGACAATTTGTATGGGGAAACTTAAAAAATTTTTCATTGCCTGAATGAATTTCTTTGTGATTTGTTCAGTTTCTTTGACTGAGCAACCCCTAAGAATTTGTTAGAAACGTAAATCCGTAAATATCCTATTTATTTATTTATCAATGAGGATGGTCAATTAAGGACGTCCTGAAACTACGTGTCACGATGATGTTCGCTTGATAGAGGGCAGGTTGAGAGCGCCTGAAAACCGAGCTGAGTGGCGTGCCATGGGAGAGGCCTATGTCCTGCAGTGGAATGATGCAGGCTGCTGATGATGAAGATATCCTATTTAATTTATAATTCTCTACTCACCAGAAGGTATTCCCTTGTGCATCCGGAATGTTGAGATGTCAATAACCGGTCTGAGGCGGTTTAGTTTCTCACGGATGACCGCCAGTTCCATACTGATTTGCTCGTAGGGAGCCATCTCCACGGACTTCAGCCAAAGCACACGTTCCTCTTCAGTGATGGCTGCTAAACGGTAGCACAATCTAGTGCCCCATACTGTACAAAAAGTTTTATTAATAGGTGAGTAAGGGTATTGATTGAGTTAAGAATATATTTGGTATCTAGAATGGTAAATTGATATTAGGAATTAAAAAAAATATGTATTTAAATTCTGGCACATTTTTTTTTACCAAGCCTTTGAACATAAAGCTGTTCTTAAAAATCTACATACATACATACATACATACATAAAATCACGCCTACATCCCTAATGGAGTAGGCAGAGCATAAACGAGCTAAATAAAGGTCGTTCCGCCATGTCTGACAAGTTTTTGAGGGTTGTTTAAGATAGATCTGTATATTGCTGTAGTGACAGGTTGTCAGCCCAGCGCCTAAATTGCAATACACGGAAACCCTCGTATCCCTTAGCTGGTTTTTACAGCATGCCCGGGCGAGGAGATGCAGCTGGCACATTCTATGTTTTTTTATCACTCCCAGACCAGCATGGAAGATCTTGTTTCAAGAAAAAGCATTTTAATACTTTTAATTATACGTAATAAAATATAATAAATCACACTTCAAATAGTGTACTAATGGTAAAACATAATATAAAGTCATTTGCCATATAAACTTTTAGAAAAATTAAAATCGTATGATGCGAGTTTTTATACTACCTACTACAATAATTTAGGCTAATGATTAGAAAATAATGGACACGTGTTTCAGATTTTTTAAAAATTCCGTCCCCAAAAGGATGAAAATGGGGATGAAAGTTTGTTTCCATACAAACTTGATGTAATTACAGTCTTAGAGCAACACGGGACGGAACGGAAGGCCGTGTTGCTCTAAGGATACAGTTTATTATTGATTGAGCGTTTTTTTTTTGTTATAAATAGGCCAAGAATCAGTACTCCTTGTCGGAGTACCGTGTCGGGTAGAACCCGTAGCATTTTGTCCGTTTTGCCATCCTAAGATTGCTTTACTGGCTCCGAACGGGTTTTTAAAATCCTTCCGGGCCGGATAACAATCCTTGTACAAATAAAAACCCCGGCCGGGTTTGCTCATATGTGTTTTAGAGTTTCCAATACGAGCTTGATTGCCGGGTAAACTAACTAATGAATCCTGAACTCAACCCCCTACCCCGACCCCCCACCGATCGGTTATATATCTAGGACAAGTTGCAAACAGATACAAGCCCCATCCTATCCCGCAGGCGGCGCTTCCATTGAAGCGCGTACATCTCTGTACGAAGCACGACTGGCTAGGTAAAGAGCTTTTATCGCAAGCAATGTACTTCAATGTTTATTAAACCTTGCGTCGCACTTGTGCTCGGTAAATATTGATTTATAGACGTGGGACGCAGTATCTGCCATGTTACAGCGCTGAGCTATTCATTGCTGCTTTTCGAGGACTAGATAACCGAGCATGCGGACTTGTAGCGGAAGTGATGGGCAATCAGCGCGCCGGTTGCGTGTCAATGTTGAGGTAGTACGAGATGCATCTAGGACATCCAGGGATATGACCTGAACGACCCGGCCAGTCGAGAGTACCTACACGCCTGCGCGTAACAACATGACCTTTTATAGCAGCCTAGTTCGTTAGTGGCAAACGCATCAATCAATAATATGAGCCCTAGTTATGTTGATGTAGGTCAGTACAGTGTGGACCATTAATAGAGCATCTACTTATACCATATCGCTACCCCGCTATACCTCATTCGCCTTTAGAGATAATTTCAACCATACTAAAACATCGTTTTGTACGGCAATCATTATCTCTTAAAAAAACGAAAATACAGAGTATTTTTTGGTCAGTATTGCTCAGACAGCGAAATTGTACAACATCTTGAAACGACAATGCACAACGCGGCGCTTTTTGAGTTCTGTCAATGTAATGTCTCTCTTTTTGCGCAGTAAATAAACTGCCTCTGTGGTCTAGCTGTCTGAGCCATGGGATCACTACCCGGAGGTCCCGGGTTCGATTCCCGGCGAGGGACAATGACTTAGTGTTGTTGTTTCTAGTTTGGTTAGGGCATTGCAGGCTGATCACCTGATTGTCCGAAAAGTAAGATGATCCATGCTGTCGGATGGGCATGTAAATAGTCGGTCCTGCACCTGATTTCTCTGGTCGTGTCAGTCAATTTGTCCCATCAGAATAAGAGATTGAAGGAATAGAGAGTGCACCTGGTGTGTAGCGCGAACACTTGGGCACCAAAAACTAGTCCTGCGCAGTTGGCCTATCTCTGGGAGATTGGCCGCCATCACCAAAAATCGGTGGGAGGGGAGGAAAGTTCTTGATTAAATCACGCTCTAGAAAAGTGCGAGCCGCGTCGCGTCACGTCACTTCCCAGTGTGAATTGACCCTAAGAAAATATTATTTTTAATGCGCAAACTTTCCCACTACGCCACTTAAGTTTAAGTAAGTACGAGTACAATGAACGAACAGAACCGTCGCAACGCAAATCACAAAGCAGTAATAGATAAGATAACAAACAATCGCTTAGCTAAGTTACAATCGCAATGTGATGACGTGACAATGACGCACATAGCGTACGGACATGAATCTCGCTCGACGCACATGTTTTGCTAAACAATGACGGAAATTCGGTAGGAACACGACTAAACTAAATCTCAACTAAAATATTTGTCGTTGCTTTCTATTCTCCGTGATAGAAAATGACAGTTATGGAATGGACTTCTGTAAGCCCGCAATAACAGAATACAGTAACATTAGGAAGATCTCGGTTTCTCGATGTTTGAGATTTTGAAACTTAAAAACTTTTATCTATATAGTAAACGTTTGTTTTCGCTCAAACTTAATTGTTGAATCCATTTAGACAAACACACAACATCATGCAAGAACAGGCCGCAATGAACAATTCTATACTAAGCAAAGTTTTGGGGAACACCATTTCTGTAAAGAACGAACATGATCAACTTCTTCCTTAAAGGTCTCGAGATCAAGTAAGAGCTGGTCGAATGTGCCGAGAAATAAACTTTCGCAATTTGACACAAGCTTATAGTAGTTAATAAATTGCTAACATAATTAAATATAAATTATAATCACATTAAATAATAGATGAAATAATCACATTAATTATGAAATGACGATAGGTTGGCCAAGAAACTGGTATACATACAATCAAGACATAATCAAGTGTGAGTGAGAACGTTGGAAGGGGAAGGCCTCGGCGAACGTACCTCGACCAAATCGGAGACGAGACCTACTGGTAGGGATAGATGGAATTTTTTCCAAGTATGCCTACTGCTAGTGCTAGGGCTAGACCGGTTGGGATACTTGGAGCAGGGGAAGAGTACCATAAACCGGCAAATGCACACATATTGCAAGGATCGAAGCAAGTAAAAGGATGTGATATGTTTGTGATCTCTGCTTACCCCTGCCGGAAGGGGGTGTGATGTATGTAGTATGTCATTTCTTTGTCCTGCTTTCCTTTTAATACAGAATGGCATTTTTTTTTTCAATTCGCAATAAACTAATGGTAACTTGAAGTACTTACTGATCTGAAAGGGCCAGTAGCCATTTTCGTCCTGTGGAAGCAGTCTGACGTCGTGGTGACCGAGCACGATGAAACTCATGGGTTCAGTCCACGGCTCAGAACCCTTCAGGTAGAACATGAGGTTGCCCCTTAGACGGAACCATCTCAGCGTATATCCTACAAGTAAAAAAGTTTTTAGACTGTAAAATAAACGCGTACAAACATGCAGATAGACAGACAGAAATGCTAAAAAGATTTTCATGTCCAGGCACACAAAGAAATAGGCAAAAATGGTGAAATTGTTTTGGTAGACCTGCAACAGATAAAGAAACAGACAAAATTGATAACAGGGAAATTGCGCTTTCTTATATGTACTTCTTGCGAACTTCGCTATTTTTATATGACTTCTAAAAAAGGAGGACATTTTCAATTCAGCTGTACAGCCAATTTAGACTTACGGAATATTGGGGAAAATTTACCCACACACTAAAGTTTGACTTGCAATTTTTACACCCAGTATTATCCGCGTTAGACTTTAAATCATCTACATTAGCAACTACATAACATGATTGACTGAGATCGCGATAGTAACACCAAATGCAGAAAGTAACTCTTTATCTGCCCACTTTTCATGTAATACGGTGGCAACTACACTGGCAACCAAGCAAACGGCCCACCTGATGCAAAGCAGCACCGTACATAGCCAACAAAACCTACTACTATCCCACTAAGAAGATTCTAATGGAATAGCAGAGTGAGTTTATAGAGGCCATGCTGTGGTTGTGCGTACTGACACGCGTGCTTGTGTGTTACTATGGCGAAATCATGTGCGTGTAGATAAAATACTATATTTTGGGCAGTTGGGCACACCTCGCCATAGAATATCAATATAACGACCAGCTTCCTGGATGCGCAGGTGGGAAGCGCAAGACTGGGTTTGCAAATGGTTTAGTTTCAAGGCGATTTCTTCGTAATACACCGATAGTGCTTCGAGTGTAGCTGAAAGGTTTGCTTCAGCTTCCTCGAAGTTGTGGTACGCCAAGTAAGAGCCAGGTCAACAGCGTATACTATACTATACGTCCCCCTTCCTATACAGCGTACTTGCTTGGCTTGCTGGCTGGTTGTTGGTGTAGATATTAAAAATTATGGGTGCAATGACGCTACCTTGTGATAGGCCATTTTTGGTTAAGCTAATGACTTTTATCCGAGCTAAGATGGACCTGGCAGCGCCGATAGGCATGTTGACTGGGTGGCTAAAAAAATTTCAAAATATTTGTACTTAAATCAGATGGCTAGAAGCATCTCGCCTAATCAAACTCGCTGTTATTATTTTATGCTTATGCTTGAGAGTAAGGATATGTGACCTCGCTTGCATAGCTACAGGTTTACTATGCATAGTACATTCTAACATACATGTATGGCAAAGCAGCAGTCATGCTATTAGCAGTAGCATCAGTAGCATTCAAAACAGACTGTCTTTCTTAATGAAAATTTCGACGTCTCAGACTAATTTTTCGAAAAGCTCAACATGCTCTTTTTTATTCCTGGAAGATTTTCTTTTGTGGAAATTGTTCAGCATTGTTCACTGAGCACCCCAATCAGTTTGCAGGAACTTGTCCCTCAGACCCAACTCATAAACCTTAGTACATTAGTGATGGGTAGTCTGTGTCAAATAGTAGAACCTCAAGAGTTTTCAATCTAGAGGCTTGGAGTCAGTTCCCACAGGGGACACACAAAGAGAATTCATCCATTTGGGTTAGGAAACATTATCACTCTATGTAAGGTACAGCAGGACATCTTTGAGTGACAACTAATTGAAATAAGCTTCTGTATTTTACTTTATAGGCATGTTGACTGGGTGGCTAAAAAAATTCAAAATGTTTATACCTTAAAACTGATGGCTAAAATACTTACTAGTACTACAAATAAATTCGTAGTTTGAGTAGTCAACATTTACTTGCGTGTGACGTCATAACCCAGTATTTTAATACAAAAAATAGTATTTGAGATTCCATAAAAAGTTGCTGATTTGACTAACTAGTACTCAAATAGCGTACGTATTGGTTAAAGGACCATCTAATACCATTGAGGTATATTATTTTCCCACTTTCACCTCAAAAAGAGCACATTTCCCGCCTAAATTCAGTGAGGAAAAGGCCATTTTATTCTTGGTAGCACACATTGTGCGTCAAGTATCTTTCATATTATATCTCGCAGCCCGTTTAGTGCAACGCGTAATTCGTGTCATCGACGTGGATTCTCGGTTTATCTGACAGGACCTAATCCCTGTGCCCTGAATCAGTTCTGTCTGTAAGTTTTCAATAGTTTTCCTTTCCCTACTAAGATTGAAAAGAAACGCAATTAACACCTGTGAAATGAAAAGACGTAAAACACGATAAAAAAACAGTAAAAATATGAAAACTTTAAATATAATTTACGGGAAAACAGTAAGTTTCCGTAATTCCAATTTTTGCAGAAAAACTCCTTAATTATGAGCTGCCTGCTATAAAATCTTGGGAACCCAAATTGTGGACGTAGTTACTAAAAGTTTATCCGCAGGACTCACTTTCAAATTTGCAGAAAACATTCAGTAGAAGAAATGCCGAAGTCCGTCTTCGAAAATTGGTCTTATGTTATTAGAATTAGAATAATAATGTCATGACTTACCTTCAGATCGGCGAAAGAAACCATCTTGACGCTCTCTGATCAGCAGTGGTCCCTCCCTTTCGAAGTTATGTGAGGCCTGCAAGGCGAGAGCCAAAAGTTCTTGCCTATTGCACCGCATCTTGACTCGGTTTCAAACAAAATACCCGCACAAAAACATCACACCAATTTTGTCCAGTCACAAATGGTCACATATTTTTATGACCAACAAGCTAAAATATATTAGCCAGTCCATGAAACCGCGGAACTCAAATTTAACAGACGATTTAACAGGAAAGGAACACAGGTTACCCAGTGAAAATGGGATTGGAAATTATTAAAACATGTTTTTATCAGCAAAAAACACTAGTATACCGATGGAGATCAAGAATTGAAATGTAGGTAGTGATTTTATTTTATGCACTCACCCACCACACCACTCACTCACTTTGACAGCAAAGCTATTCTTTTTTTATATTGCCCGTTTGGGAAGGCGAAGAGCGTGAGCCCATGCAGCCTAGTCTTCTCTTCAGGTGTCTTTTGTCTTCTTATAACTGTTACTAATCTAACCAAAAACTTCCATTATAATGGAAGTCTTTGAATCTATTTAGTTTATAATGGAAGTCTTTGAATCTAACCTACGCGTTGTGATGCGCCAGTGATTCACATTCCAATGCTCAACAGACTTTTGCGCGGAGATAACAATCCGAATCGTACGGTAGCGCCTTCCTTTGCTTCTTACTCCCGCCACATTGTCCCTCGTCAGCAGATCATTATAGTAAAATCCACCACATTAAATACCACAAACACTGCAAGGAACTAATTTATATGAGCGAGGAACAAAGTCTGTCAGATTTTTCATGCCCCCCGCGTAAAACCCCAACCCAACTTAACCTAACCTAGAACTCATTAGATTGCGAGTGGCCGCCATCTAATGATAATAATGCTCTCTGATTATTTACGCGGGAGTGTCGAGTCGAACCATATAGGATTGCTGTACTTTATTTCTAACTTTCATTTTCACCACATTGTCTTTCACTACCGGCACATTAAAGCTAATTCCACAACTCTAACACAATAATAACCGCGAAAAACGAAATTAGAAAGCCAGAAACTCAGTCCTACGTGTGATTCGTTACGGTTCCCGCGCAAAACCCGCAAAGCAATTTGACAGTGACAGTTAATTTTTTTATAGAGTCTTGGCTTGGAAACACAGACTTTTTTTTCAAGTCCTCCAACTCTATGCCTCCAATCCAACCCATACTCCAACCTCTGACTCCAACCGAATACAATAAGGTGGTGTTTACATATAGCCGCGCTACGCGACGGAGCACGGAGCAACGGAACTGTTCTTTGTAGAACCTCGGTGGGTGTGTATGGATAATATGGATATCACGCCGGGTATAACACACTCGCTACTCTTCCAGCTGATTTCACTCGTCTCCGTGCGCAGGTATAATCCGCGCAGATAAAAAAAGGATCTGAAAATG
The DNA here is from genome assembly GCA_029255725.1 of Scrobipalpa atriplicella. Classification (NCBI taxonomy): domain Eukaryota; kingdom Metazoa; phylum Arthropoda; class Insecta; order Lepidoptera; family Gelechiidae; genus Scrobipalpa; species Scrobipalpa atriplicella. The sequence continues at coordinate 7,977 of JARACY010002977.1, read as the reverse complement.
GCGTCCGTCCGCTCGCTTCGTGATTGGTCCGCTTCGCATACGTTCTCGCTCTATCTAATAGAGAGTGAGCGAGAACGAGAACGCATGCGAGCGGCCTTTCTTTATGTGCGCGGGTTATAAGAAGTTGTTTTGTTTAAATATTTGTGCTTTAATGTGATAATAGCCTTAGTTTTAGTTGAGGCCATTATCACACTGCACCGCGCACCGCGGCGTAGCGTGGAGCGATGGAGCAGTATCGTTCTTTGTAAGTACATCGGTTTGTATGAAAATCACGGGGGTATGGCACACTGGCTCCGCGCCTACGCGCGGAGCGACGCGGAGTGACAACAATGGAACCATAGACAATCACGCGCTACGCCGCGTAGCGCGGAGCCCAATGTGAACACCGCCTTAGTATATTTTCCCAAGAAGGATATAGCCCGACTAAATTAGGAATACGTTCAGTTTCCTACATTTCGAAGTCAAATAACTATTTCAAAATAAACTGCTTATTCAATAAGTATGTCAATAGGTGTGTGTGACGTGTGTGTTGTATTTTGGATTTTGGTTATATTATATTCAGCAATATTTGTACAATTTTCTCTGTAACCTTCTCTTCACTATATTTTTAACTTAGAATAAATAGTTTGTAGGTTTTACCTCAGTTACCAGTGCCTCGTAATATACAAAAAAGGGTATATTGCACACAAAATGAACAGTGTAAAATTGCCAGAAGACTGTGCAAAACAGTGGGAAATTCTACTGCTGCTGTTGTCTTCAGAGGAGAAGAAGATTGATAGGACCGGCGACAATGAAATCGACACAATGAATTATTTCTATCACAACGAGGGAGTCAGGTTAGCTAACATACACAGACCTGACCACAAACAAATTAACAAATTCTTTTAATAAAATAAAATAAAAGGTTGTTTTGAAATGTGCTGGACAGGTCAAGTACAGCAAATCTCTCTGTCCAAAATATCTCATTATCTCACTTATATTTATACTTATTTATAATAATAAACTTCTTGGTTTCAAATATGCTGCTTAGATCTAACCTAAACCTAAACATAATGTCAACAGAAAAATTCTACTCCAGTGGATGAATCAAATGAAGTTAACACATGCAAAGAAGATAAGTGATACGGACACAGCGTTAAAATGTGACGATGTGTCGTTGCTGTGGCGACAAAGAGGCAATGAAAAGTTCCGTGCTAACTGTTTGGATGCAAGTTATGACTGTTATACAAAAAGTGTGTTATATGCAGTCCAAGACGGGCCAATGTATCCGTTAGCATTGGCGAACAGATCAGCAGCCTTATTGCGAATGAAACGGTTTAAGGTGAGCAATAATTCACAACATTTTTATCTTATGTAACAGATACAGCTTTTAGAAAAGTAGTTTGCTGTAGTAATTTTTTTAGTAGCTTTTCAATATCAGAATCGTTTAATATTTTTATTATACATACCATAATGTATGAAAGATGTAGGTTTTGGTATAGATATCATTTGCCTTAATGTTTAATCTAAGTTTATATTTATTCCAGGAATGTTTAGAAGACATAGGGCTAGCGATAGACCAAGGTTATCCGTCAGGCCAACGACACAAGCTGTTGCTGCGGCGTTCCGACTGCCTTATTGAACTGGGACAGAGGGATGATGCTCGGAAGGCTCTCAACGATGCTATCAAACAAGCAGCTTCTTTAAACTTGTCTCCAACTCTTACTGGTGTGTATTAATTTTAAACATTCTACCACTACTGCCCAAAATGTAATTATTTAGGGGTGAGGTGGCATTGACATACACTAACTATTTGATGCAGGAACTGCCTTCATGGTCCATGTATGAGCTCCTGATCCAGAGTGGATTCAATATAATGTACGTCAACTTATGACTTTGAAATTTTTCTCAATATGTTTAGGATAAAGAAAAATCACCTGATTGTCTGTTAGGCTGAGCCATATCCCTTATAGTTTCCACGCCTGAAGATAATTTTGTTCATAGGAAGTTTTCATGCCAGGTGAACAGTTTTCGTTAAAATTGCAATACAAATATATATAGGCGCTCAGGGGGGTGACGTGCACGGGGGAGGGGGTGGAAGGGTAAATAAATCTCAACTCTGGGCGTTTTGGGCGCAGAAACTTTAATTGCCATTGACTTGGCAAGAAGAAGAAGAACTTCTGTTTATGATGAACATATCCCAAAAGAAAAAGTCTGTCTATAATTTTGCCAAAATTTTAACTAGAATGCTTGAACTATGTCATGTTAGCCAGATTCACAAAGAGTATTACCAACTAAAATGCAGTCAGATTATGCAACTTCTACATATACATAAAAAAATCAAGAAAAAACAAAAATATTCATTGAAGAAAACAATAAAAATAAATAAAACAATAAAAATCAAATTTATCATGACTTTTTTATATTAATCGTGATTATTGATTAAAATGAAGAAAATCATGAACTATGCCAACCCTGATCAATAGCAAGTGAAAGAACTGCAGTGGGAAAATTCAAAAGTCCTAATAAATCAGATAAGAGATAACACTCGCTTCTATTTATGTTTCTTTTTTTTACTTTTTACAGCAGAATTTGACCGTCACATCAAAATGCTCGAGAGGAAGCTAGAAATAGTCATAGAGGAGGAAACAGATGAGGAAGATGTGTTGCCAGAATGTCACAAGGGTGAAAACCCGCAGTTTCCTAATGCATCAAATGCTATTGAATTACGGTATGAATGTTTATATTATTTTCTGTTTGGCATTTTTTGCGAGCACTATTTTCTGCAATACACTTAAACCCACGAATCCCTTAGCTGGTTTTTACAGCATGCCCGGGAGCAGATGCAGCTGGCACATTCTACGTTTTTCTATCGCTCCCAGTCCAGCATGGAAGTTAAGTTGGTAAGCAGGTTGTGGAGTAAAATATGAGAATCACACCCTAAAATATGGTCAGCTATTTTTTGAACACCCTGTATAATCGCGGTTATAATCCCGTTCATAATATTAATAACAATCTTTTTGGCTAACATATGCGGTTTGTTGATTGCAGTCGCGGCGACGCAGCGGGCCGGTACGTGACCACGAAGGAGGCGGTGCGTCGCGGCGACGTGTTATTCTCCGAAGAGCCGTACGCGTGGGTCACGCTCGGCGTGGGGGACGTCTGCGAGGCCTGTTGCCGCGCCCACGTCAACTTAGTGCCGTGAGTATGTCACTAAATTAAATACCAACAAGTTTAAAAGTATTTTGTACTCACCAACTTCGGCCGCAGCGATACGACATGGTTAATGCAGGTTTTCATCAATGATTTACTCTGAATATGATTATTTTTTAGTTATTAGTTAAGTTTTAAGTATAATGATTTATGACATATTCTGATGGACTTAAATCCCTAAATTAAGTAAAGATAAAAAAATAACAGAGGAAATATGGTTATCGCAGCGGGCCGGTACGTCTTTTCGACGAAAGCAATGCGTCTCAAAACAGAATAAAAAAACATAGATATGCCTTGGCCATGGGAGGTTCCGTCATATAGTAGAAAATCATGCTGTATAGGTTCTGAATTGATACATTTTATTATTACAAGGCGTTTGATGACTCTAGTCTAAATCAGGGACGGCGGAGATTGAGTCGACGATGAGGCGAGCTCACCCAGAACATGCCTGGTTTCACTAACTTTTAGGAGTAGTTGATATAATTTAAATTCATACTATAAAAATATTTGTTTTATTATTGGCTCAAAATGATCGTAAGAATACTACCTAAGAATGGAGAAAATTCCTAGTTTTAGATTTCTAGCTTGATAATAAAATTTCGATACGAAAATTAGTTGCCGAGATATAAAATGAGCGCCTAAACCGACCGCCCGGCGCCCGAGCAAGATTTTAAATGAAACAAAAACGAGTGTATTTGTATTGTATACCCACAAGCTCGACTGAGACTGTGACAGGTTTTGAACCTCATTTACATACCTTTTCACTTTCTTCATTCGATTATTCTGTCTCTCTCGGTCCGTGTATCTACAGAAGATTGAACTAGTATTTCTCTTGCAGTTGCCGGACATGTTCCCGGTCAATATATTGCAACATGGCGTGCCGCGCGCAAGCAAAGCAGGCGTTCCACCAATGGGAGTGCGTCGGGGCACAGGCGGAGATCTTCCCCACCATTGGCATTGCACATCTGGCGCTTAGGTAAATCGGGCGTTTATCTATTGCTTGCATATTATGTTTCGTTCAAAACTCGAATACGCTCAGTGGCCGAAAAAGCGCGGAATACTTTTTATTTTTAGGAAAATCTCACAAAGTGATTAATTGACAGATATTGACATTGTATTCCCCCCGTGGGAATCGAACCACGACATCTGGCTGTGCTTCTGGTTCAAGCCCATGACTCAGACCACTAGACCATGGGGCAGTTACTCAATTAGCTAATTACCGCCCTTTCGGTCCAGCATAACTTTGAAAAATTGTGACTATTGTACGAGTATATCATAACATAATCATTATACATCGGATTATATGCATTTGCATGTTTGCATATGCAAATGCATAAAACGCTATTTTTTAAGCGTTATTGCATATTTTAGTACATTTTGATCAAAAGTGCTTATTTCAGTAGTTAAATGAAGGTTAAATGTGTAATTTATGTTGAAATACACGGGAATAGTGGAGACCCGCAGACAATGACTTGCTGCGAGTTCGTCTTTCTGCAATATACCCAACGCGACGCCATTAAAAAGTAGAATTCAAAACCTTGACTTATGCAAGTCCACTGAATAACACCCTGCCGAGTTCACTGTCGAAAAAAGGGCCAGTCTTGTAAAAATAATGCAAAGATAAATGGAAATTCTAGTTATAAATTGCATTTTCATTGTGCATATTTCGCACTTTTTAATGCATATTTCGCCCTTTTTAGTGCATATTTGCATGCATATTTTGGCATTTTGATAGTGCATATAATCCGATGTCTAATAATCATCAGCTCATATTATACGTCATCACCGAGGGGCACGACACGAGCCTACCCTGAATTTAGGGCGATCAATCGTACTTGTACAACATTTAATTTGCAGAGTACTTCTAATATCAGCTTCAAACGGCTTCCCCCCCGTGCCTTCGAAACAGCGTGAACCGACGACAGCTCTAGAACTCTTCAGAAGTTACGCGTCCGTGGATAACGTAGAGATATACAAGAGCGATACGCCTGCCTTCTACAGGATGTTTAACCTGGTCACCAACTTCGATAAGATGAACAACACGGATTATATACAATATGCCCTGGTGAGTGAGAGTATATATTTTACCGTTATAGTTGTTTTATCATATGACTGCCACTCGGCCATAATCACTTTCAAACACTGAAATTAGTTGTGTAAAATTACGTAAAATTAAAAAAAAAAGGTCTACTATGTGTGGACTAGGCCAATTTTGAAGTTAGAATCTTCCAATTTTGTATTTAGGGTAATGATTAGAAAATAATAGACTCTAGTTTGATTCATTTTGTATCAAATCTTCCTTAAAGTATCTATGTTTTTATAAAGTGAACTCGACGTTTACACTCTTGCCTGCCTGCCCCGTAAAGGATAAAGACGTCGATTTCATTGTGTAAGTTTTTTACAGACGGCGACACTTCTGACACTGTACCTGGAAACATACACGACGTTTCTGGAGTACCTGGGCACGCGAATCCCGCACCTGTTGCCAGCGGCGCAGGTGCGACTGTTCGCCGCTGCGCTGATGCTGCGCGGTCTGGGCCAGCTGGTCTGCAACGGCCACGCCGCGCTCAGTCTCGACGCTGTGCAAGAGGACGACGATCACGGTCACATTTTTTATAATTCCGTTAAAGACTCATTTTATAAGTCACCTTCTTCTTGTCGTGTGGGTCACGAGTCGATCAATCCGTTGAGCCCTGGTGTCAGATTTTTTAAAACGCCTAGTAACACAGCTATAGGCCTCTGGCATGGTTTATTATTTAAGTCACTCATTCTATCACTCCTTGTCATCTTTTTCTTTGTCGAAATGTTTTATAATGTTTTTGGATTAGTCACCGCTACGAGGCATCGAGACTTGGGCTTATCCCCCTTACAGAAAAAGAAAAGTTTTATACTACTGACTGCAAGGAATCGTTCACAGCAGAATAGCAAATAGCAAGGTTAATGGATGAGGTTGGACGTCATTTATGGCCCAACTCTATTGTTGAATTGACTGTAAATCAATAGTGGAATACGATATTTGACTACTAGTCAAATCAGAAACTTTTTATGAAATTTCAAAACCGATATTTTGTATTAAAATACTGGGTTATGTATGTTACGTCACACGCAAGTAAATGTTGACTACTCAAATCAATAACATCTATATTTTTAACTTGATTATTAAATCGAAATGCATTTTTTTTTTCAAATGATGAATGAGATCCACAGTATTTTTGCCATCAGTTTTAAGGTATAAACGTTTTAAATTTTTTAGCCACCCAGTAAACATGCCTATTGACCCTATTGTCACTTTTTCTATTTTTGCAGTTTTGTAAAAGTTAGTCTTGCTTTTTTCTAGGCCGAACGATAACAGAAAGGGAGGTTCGGCGAGCGACTGCGATATACCCGTCGGCCGCCATGATGAATCATTCTTGTGACCCCAATATCATTAACACGTAAGTTGAATACACCGAAAACGACAATAGCGACGAAAATATTACTTTTAAATCGCTTTTTTTTAATTTTTTTTTTTTGGGTTGGATGCAAGTCCTTTAAGCCAAGTCTTAATTTTGGTCACTACTTATTTAGGATTAAATCGCTTACAACTAATGAATGAATGAATGAATTTATTTATTTATTTGCTAACACGGTAAAAATTTATGAAATTATACAAATTAGCAACTGACGTTTGACTAATGTTTGTAGTATTTGTTTCTTGTTATTTGATCTTCATAACTCTTTCTATTCGTTTATTTTACTTATCCAATAGAACGTAACTGTGCCGAATGATAATTGACTGGGGCTAGGGGAGTACATTTTGCGACTAATACCTACGTGTACATAATCACGATCTTCCATGTTGGACTGGAAGCGATAAACGTAGAATGTTACAGCTGCCTCTCCTTCCAGGCATGCTGTAGAAGTCAGCAGAAGGGATTTGAGGGTTACAGTATATTTAATTTAGGCGATGTGCTCGTCACCATTAGTGATACACAGTTAAATCTAAATGGCGAAAACGCCTTTTACTAGGCGTTTTACGCTCTGCCTACCCTGTAAGGAATAAAGACGTGATTTTATGTATGTATATACCTACGTTTTGCGACTGAGCCTTCTCATTCTGTCGACTTCAGATTCCACAACATGCGTCTAATAATCCGCTGCGCTCGCGAGCTGTCCGCCGGCAGCGAGGTGTTGAACTGCTACGGGCCGCACCGAGCGCGCAGCGTGACCGCGCAGCGCCGCGCACAGCTGCGCGCGCAGTACCTGTTCACCTGTAACTGCAGCGCGTGCACCAGTCCCGAGCACAGGGACATCGTGGTAAGCCGACGGTCAAATGGTCCGCCAAATTCGACATACAACAACCAAACTAAATATTCATTATTTACCTATTATTTATCTATTTTTAATATTATAAATAGGAAAGATTAGATTTTTATGTGTATGTTTGTAACGAATAAACCCTAAAACTACTGAACCAATTTCAAAAATTCGTTCACTGTTAGAAAGGTACGTCCATCCTGCCTGAATAACATAGGCTACTTTTTACCGCGGGAAACTATATCCTTCTCACGGGTTCATCATTCCAATACAACTTATTTAGTAGCGGGTGATACCGCTAACAGAAAGAGCTAGTATCCTATAAATAAGTGTCTTTCAACCTGGGGGTCGCGGAGCCTTGCTTGGGGGGTCGCGAGTAGTGGTGCCCGGTAAAAAAACCAATGTTTGTAGGTCCAACAATGGTTTTGTGTTTGTTTTAATGACGTGAAATGTCGCGCTTGCTACGCTCGTGTTATAAATGTCTTTTAT
>JARACY010002976.1:0-37213 GCA_029255725.1 Scrobipalpa atriplicella | reverse complement strand
CGATCGACTTGAAACCCACTAGACAATTTGAAGAACTTTTGTTTCGGTCTTAAGTATAATGTGTTAGAGCTAATGAAATGAAATTACTGGCATATGAGAATGAGACTACCCACAATACACTAGATCTCACAATGACCAAAATGCTTTACCTACAGTACCTACACCTACCACTATCAAATGCGTCTTTACTTTCCCTAATAATCTGTGGTCATCATCATCATTATCTTTTACCAACAAAATTACCACTTTCTGTTTTGAAAAACAAAAAAATCTATGCATAGGTATTAAATAAAATAAAAAACATCAAGTGTGTTTTACCATCATAGTTTTGCTAACATCCAGTTGCTGCTTTTTTCTAACACCTATTATGTTAGGTACCTTCTTACATAAATGAAAATATAAATGTTCGAATTTGAATGTTTCTCAAAAAATAAACTTATGAATAGAGCAACTTATATTTTGTATTGTAGCCTATAATGTAGAGTGCTTGTAATTCATTAAAAATGTTTATAAATATAAGAAGTAGGTAGGTAATGTATGTTTGTTATTTTAAATATTTTAATTAAATCTTATCTAAGTATTTTCGCATTTTTTATTTTAACATACCACCAATACTTCTACTACTGTTTCACAGTGTTGAAATTTGAAACTCGGTGTGTGAATTTTCAGCTTCAAGCAATTTATCAAATTCTTGATCAAATTCCATCTTGGATCAACGTCACAGATTACTTATGAGGCGGCGGGCGCTCAACGTGGCCTTTGCGTAAAAACAGTCGACGCTTTTTTGTTTTTAGTTTTCAGTATGGATAGCTAAGGAGGAAAAAGACTTAGCGCCATCTTGTGAAAGTTTTTTCTTAGTAGAGAGCCATCTGTCCTCGCTCGCGGGGTTGGCGATATAGAAGAAAACGAATGTGAAATTTTGCACTGCTACTCGACAATAGATGGCGCTCTATAAAGGACAGTACTTGTTAATATTCGTGGTGGTGTAGTATAACAACTCATTCAATAATAAATCATTCGTTCGTTTTGACATCTGTCCTGTCATTGTCAAAACAAAATCGCATGTGCATGGCGAGTGTTTCGTTTTGGTGTTTTTAAAGATTTTTAAATAAAAATCCACTATGACTCAAGACCCGCTTAATGAAATGATTCAGTTCTTGAAGCCCGATTCTCGGGTGGACTTGAAGCACATATCCTTGGATCATTTAGTGGGTTTATCGGGTTCAGAAGACTGTATCGAAGCACTACTTCGCAACGACCAAATTATCAAGTGTATTATTGAGCTAACCGATGACAAAGTAGAGGAGATAGCTAAGAACGCACTTCTACTTCTAGTCAACCTTACGGCTAGTCCAAAAGGCGCAACAGAAGTCTTAAAATACAAGCCTGAGAACCACAAAAATATCTTGGAACTCTTGATAGGTTATGTACTGAATCCACAGAAAAAAGACGCAGATGCCGCTTGTATGATACTTTCTAACATCACTAGACTGGAAGATGAACTAGAAGTGTGTATAGATACTTTTATCCCACACTTGAACAATATTTTGAATGTATTTGTTAACATAGACTTCAACAAGAGAGGTTCTAACTTGCACTACTTAGCGCCAATGTTTAGTAACCTTAGCTGCAACCATAGGATACGTAAATGGCTTGTAGAAGAGAACCCGCACATTCCATTGATAAAATTATTACCGTTTTGCAACTATGAGCTTTCTAACATTCGTAGAGGAGGCGCCTTAGGCACTGTAAGAAACTTAGCATTTGATCTTGAACTACATGACTTCCTGCTAAGCACAGATCTTGACTTGCTCACATACTTGCTGAATCCTCTAATGGGTAATGAAGAGTACCCTGACAATGAAATGGACACGTTACCTATCGCCCTTCAATACTTGCCAAAAGAAAAGAAACGGGATTCAGATCCGGACATAAGAAAAATGATTCTCGAGACTCTAAACAAACTATGCTCAAAGCGGTCTTGCAGAGAGATTTTAAGAGAAAACGGAGTGTACTATGTTTTTGAGAGAATATCACAAATGGGAGAAGGATCCAAGATGGAATTTGATCAAGAATTTGATAAATTGCTTGAAGCTGAAAATTCACACACCGAGTTTCAAATTTCAACACTGTGAAACAGTAGTAGAAGTATTGGTGGTATGTTAAAATAAAAAATGCGAAAATACTTAGATAAGATTTAATTAAAATATTTAAAATAACAAACATACATTACCTACCTACTTCTTATATTTATAAACATTTTTAATGAATTACAAGCACTCTACATTATAGGCTACAATACAAAATATAAGTTGCTCTATTCATAAGTTTATTTTTTGAGAAACATTCAAATTCGAACATTTATATTTTCATTTATGTAAGAAGGTACCTAACATAATAGGTGTTAGAAAAAAGCAGCAACTGGATGTTAGCAAAACTATGATGGTAAAACACACTTGATGTTTTTTATTTTATTTAATACCTATGCATAGATTTTTTTGTTTTTCAAAACAGAAAGTGGTAATTTTGTTGGTAAAAGATAATGATGATGATGACCACAGATTATTAGGGAAAGTAAAGACGCATTTGATAGTGGTAGGTGTAGGTACTGTAGGTAAAGCATTTTGGTCATTGTGAGATCTAGTGTATTGTGGGTAGTCTCATTCTCATATGCCAGTAATTTCATTTCATTAGCTCTAACACATTATACTTAAGACCGAAACAAAAGTTCTTCAAATTGTCTAGTGGGTTTCAAGTCGATCGACCCGAAAAACCCTGGTTCCAGAAATAGACGCAAACACTACAATGTAACCATAATCTCCCTAGCCCTTATCCCGTATCTCACGGGGTCGGCTTCCTAATCTAGGGGGTTGAAGGAGGAAACTGGTTTTACACAGAGCGACTGCCATCTGACCTCCGCAACCCAGAAGGGAAACCAGACCCAATCCTAGATTAGGTCAGAGTTTTCAAGCCGCCAATGCTATGCACTCGCCTCTGACATGGCTTAACGACAATTATCTACGGTATTAAACGATATTAACCGGGACCAACGGCTTAACGTGCCTTCCGAAACACGGAAAAAGCACCGAATAAACGTACATGTGAAATTCGAAAACCGAAAAACACATTGGTACGTTGGGATTCGAACCACGACCTCCCGCTCAGGAGGCAGCGGCCCTATCCACTACACCATCGGGCTCTCTTAAACTCAACACTAAGTACTACAATGTAACCGGTAGGTGCTATTTCTTGAAATAGTCAAACAATTATGAAGTGTGACTTAAACAAGTATTTTTAGCATTCTATTTGCAGATACTTACACATAATGCAAACTACACTATCAATAGGTACTGATATACGGTAATATACTTACAAGATAATAAAATGTTGGTCAAATCGCTACACTACATGCTAGAATATTTTGATTTATAATGTACTAAAATTCGGAAACAGACAATTTTTTATAGGTTTTTTAAAAGGAAATAATAATTTCAAAACTGTGATATTTATTTCGTAGAATAATCTTAAATTCTAAAGGACGGTGCATCTTAACTATAATTAAAAACAGTTAGAAGTATTAATGTTACGCACAATCCCCGAAATCGCACATTGGCCGGAAAAAAGGCACACTTCGCGGATTGGCAAATGCAAACCGCGCAATCCCCGAATTGTCTTTTCATTTCGGCTATTGAGCGTTTTACAACAACCATTTCGCGGACTGGTAAACACGAAACAGCCAATTGCCGAATTCATGGAAATATCAGGTGTAAAGGACATTAAAACACCAGGCATGAGGGACAACTTAACGCAAACTGATAGGGGTGTTTTAATGTCCTTTACACTTGATATTTCCATGAATTCGGCAATTGTCTGTTTCGTATCTACCAGTCCGCGAAATAGTTTTTGTAAAACGCTCAATGGCCGAAATGAAAGGACATTTCGGGGATTGCGCGTTTTGAATTTGCCAATCCGCGAAGTGTGCCCTTTTTCCGGCCAATGGGCGATTTCGGGGATTGTGCGTAACATTTACATGACAATTTTATAGACTTTTTGCACTCACATTCCATTATCTAGGGACTATAGAGTCCCGGACTTTTGGGAGGCGTGCGTGGAGCCAAAGCCAACACGTAGAGGCCCTTTTAAACAACTTTAATATGAGTAATGTGACACTAGCCGGCGGTTATCCCTGTATGTGGGTACTATAGAAGTAAACCCAATAATCCGGGCCCTCGGAGCTGGGGTCCGGGGTGTCGCCATGCACCAGCAGCTCGCCATAAGCTCCCCCTCCGGGGACTGATTTGAATATGTAGTAGCAAATTATTAGTTATTTTATAAATCAGATTACTCAAACCAGTGCGTGCAGCTCTACTTATCTACGCTCTCTATTGTACCTATTTTGGAATGTACATTTGACCGACTCAAAATTATTTTACTATGCCGACGTGTCGTCAAAATTATGTTTCTGAAGTATGTTCTTATTTAAGCAAGATTGTTGTAAAAGGCGTCATTCTAGAAACGTATATAGAATATAGATTTTGCACTAAAACTTGGGTCTGTAACTTCAATATTGCAACTTTTCATCTCATTTCTGATTTGCAAGTAAGTATCTTTTTTTCAGGTATTATAGGAAAAGCCTTGATTATACGATTATGATAATATTGCTGTTTCGAAATACATTACAAAATAAAAGCATATTTAGTCTTGTACGTAATAGAGTAATATTGTGCCTACAGTGATCAAATTCGTCCATAAAATTGTCATGTAAATGTTACGCACAATCCCCGAAATCGCCCATTGGCCGGAAAAAGGGCACACTTCGCGGATTGGCAAATTCAAAACGCGCAATCCCCGAAATGTCCTTTCATTTCGGCCATTGAGCGTTTTACAAAAACTATTTCGCGGACTGGTAGATACGAAACAGACAATTGCCGAATTCATGGAAATATCAAGTGTAAAGGACATTAAAACACCCCTATCAGTTTGCGTTAAGTTGTCCCTCATGCCTGGTGTTTTAATGTCCTTTACACCTGATATTTCCATGAATTCGGCAATTGGCTGTTTCGTGTTTACCAGTCCGCGAAATGGTTGTTGTAAAACGCTCAATAGCCGAAATGAAAAGACAATTCGGGGATTGCGCGGTTTGCATTTGCCAATCCGCGAAGTGTGCCTTTTTTCCGGCCAATGTGCGATTTCGGGGATTGTGCGTAACATTAATACTTCTAACTGTTTTTAATTATAGTTAAGATGCACCGTCCTTTAGAATTTAAGATTATTCTACGAAATAAATATCACAGTTTTGAAATTATTATTTCCTTTTAAAAAACCTATAAAAAATTGTCTGTTTCCGAATTTTAGTACATTATAAATCAAAATATTCTAGCATGTAGTGTAGCGATTTGACCAACATTTTATTATCTTGTAAGTATATTACCGTATATCAGTACCTATTGATAGTGTAGTTTGCATTATGTGTAAGTATCTGCAAATAGAATGCTAAAAATACTTGTTTAAGTCACACTTCATAATTGTTTGACTATTTCAAGAAATAGCACCTACCGGTTACATTGTAGTACTTAGTGTTGAGTTTAAGAGAGCCCGATGGTGTAGTGGATAGGGCCGCTGCCTCCTGAGCGGGAGGTCGTGGTTCGAATCCCAACGTACCAATGTGTTTTTCGGTTTTCGAATTTCACATGTACGTTTATTCGGTGCTTTTTCCGTGTTTCGGAAGGCACGTTAAGCCGTTGGTCCCGGTTAATATCGTTTAATACCGTAGATAATTGTCGTTAAGCCATGTCAGAGGCGAGTGCATAGCATTGGCGGCTTGAAAACTCTGACCTAATCTAGGATTGGGTCTGGTTTCCCTTCTGGGTTGCGGAGGTCAGATGGCAGTCGCTCTGTGTAAAACCAGTTTCCTCCTTCAACCCCCTAGATTAGGAAGCCGACCCCGTGAGATACGGGATAAGGGCTAGGGAGATTATGGTTACATTGTAGTGTTTGCGTCTATTTCTGGAACCAGGGTTTTTCGGGTCGATCGACTTGAAACCCACTAGACAATTTGAAGAACTTTTGTTTCGGTCTTAAGTATAATGTGTTAGAGCTAATGAAATGAAATTACTGGCATATGAGAATGAGACTACCCACAATACACTAGATCTCACAATGACCAAAATGCTTTACCTACAGTACCTACACCTACCACTATCAAATGCGTCTTTACTTTCCCTAATAATCTGTGGTCATCATCATCATTATCTTTTACCAACAAAATTACCACTTTCTGTTTTGAAAAACAAAAAAATCTATGCATAGGTATTAAATAAAATAAAAAACATCAAGTGTGTTTTACCATCATAGTTTTGCTAACATCCAGTTGCTGCTTTTTTCTAACACCTATTATGTTAGGTACCTTCTTACATAAATGAAAATATAAATGTTCGAATTTGAATGTTTCTCAAAAAATAAACTTATGAATAGAGCAACTTATATTTTGTATTGTAGCCTATAATGTAGAGTGCTTGTAATTCATTAAAAATGTTTATAAATATAAGAAGTAGGTAGGTAATGTATGTTTGTTATTTTAAATATTTTAATTAAATCTTATCTAAGTATTTTCGCATTTTTTATTTTAACATACCACCAATACTTCTACTACTGTTTCACAGTGTTGAAATTTGAAACTCGGTGTGTGAATTTTCAGCTTCAAGCAATTTATCAAATTCTTGATCAAATTCCATCTTGGATCAACGTCACAGATTACTTATGAGGCGGCGGGCGCTCAACGTGGCCTTTGCGTAAAAACAGTCGACGCTTTTTTGTTTTTAGTTTTCAGTATGGATAGCTAAGGAGGAAAAAGACTTAGCGCCATCTTGTGAAAGTTTTTTCTTAGTAGAGAGCCATCTGTCCTCGCTCGCGGGGTTGGCGATATAGAAGAAAACGAATGTGAAATTTTGCACTGCTACTCGACAATAGATGGCGCTCTATAAAGGACAGTACTTGTTAATATTCGTGGTGGTGTAGTATAACAACTCATTCAATAATAAATCATTCGTTCGTTTTGACATCTGTCCTGTCATTGTCAAAACAAAATCGCATGTGCATGGCGAGTGTTTCGTTTTGGTGTTTTTAAAGATTTTTAAATAAAAATCCACTATGACTCAAGACCCGCTTAATGAAATGATTCAGTTCTTGAAGCCCGATTCTCGGGTGGACTTGAAGCACATATCCTTGGATCATTTAGTGGGTTTATCGGGTTCAGAAGACTGTATCGAAGCACTACTTCGCAACGACCAAATTATCAAGTGTATTATTGAGCTAACCGATGACAAAGTAGAGGAGATAGCTAAGAACGCACTTCTACTTCTAGTCAACCTTACGGCTAGTCCAAAAGGCGCAACAGAAGTCTTAAAATACAAGCCTGAGAACCACAAAAATATCTTGGAACTCTTGATAGGTTATGTACTGAATCCACAGAAAAAAGACGCAGATGCCGCTTGTATGATACTTTCTAACATCACTAGACTGGAAGATGAACTAGAAGTGTGTATAGATACTTTTATCCCACACTTGAACAATATTTTGAATGTATTTGTTAACATAGACTTCAACAAGAGAGGTTCTAACTTGCACTACTTAGCGCCAATGTTTAGTAACCTTAGCTGCAACCATAGGATACGTAAATGGCTTGTAGAAGAGAACCCGCACATTCCATTGATAAAATTATTACCGTTTTGCAACTATGAGCTTTCTAACATTCGTAGAGGAGGCGCCTTAGGCACTGTAAGAAACTTAGCATTTGATCTTGAACTACATGACTTCCTGCTAAGCACAGATCTTGACTTGCTCACATACTTGCTGAATCCTCTAATGGGTAATGAAGAGTACCCTGACAATGAAATGGACACGTTACCTATCGCCCTTCAATACTTGCCAAAAGAAAAGAAACGGGATTCAGATCCGGACATAAGAAAAATGATTCTCGAGACTCTAAACAAACTATGCTCAAAGCGGTCTTGCAGAGAGATTTTAAGAGAAAACGGAGTGTACTATGTTTTGAGAGAATATCACAAATGGGAGAAGGATCCAAGGAATCTTCTGGCATGTGAAAATGTAGTGGATATCCTGATACAGAAGGAAGAAGAGGTAGGGGCAGAAGATTTATCAGCTGTTCAAGTGCCAGAAGATATGAAAGAGAAGTTTGAAAAAATGGACGAGGAATATTTGCAAAATGTAGAATCATAACATAAGTTATTTATTATAATATAATGTATCCAAGTAAAAGAATTATAATAATATTATTATAAAAATCTTGTTTTCAACTTCTGACTTTTATTTTACTAATAAGTAAAATAAAGGACAATAAAAAGTAAACATATCAAAAAACATTATTTATTAAAATCTATAAAATCTAATAAAGTTTTATACTTAAACAAAATTACAGAACAGATCATACTAAATCTTAATATAATCAGTCAACTTTAAACTTGAAAAATTTTTTAACTTAGCTAGTGGGTACTTTGTTCTTATAACTCGTTCACTTAAAGAAACAATTTATAAATGGCCGCCGCTCGCATGCGTTCTCGCTCACTCTCTATTAGGTAGAGCGAGAACGCATGCGAGGTGGACCAATCACGAAGCGAGCGGACGCCATTTTTAAATCGTTTCTTTAAACGCACGACTTATACTTAGATATTTAAAATGGCATACATTTAAATATTCACCTATTTATTCCTGTTGTGTTCACCTAAACTACTACATCATTCACCTTACTTTGTTCACCTAAAAAATCCATTCGTCGCACTATTTAATGCATTATGTTCACCTATTAAACTTAACCTTCACCTAAAAAAAATAGACTGTTCAGCAAAATGTGTTCACCTATTTATTCCCTTTTTGTTCACCTGAAATGCTAGTGATGCATATGCGTACGTGGTGAGTGCGTTGTGGGTTCGCCATAGGGACGTCATGGGTACGTCATAGGAAGTTATACAGGGTGTTAAGATCAACTATATGGCATGTATGGGGAAGTTGTACAGGGTGTTAAGATCAACTATACGGGATGTATGGGGAAGTTATACAGGGTGTTAAGATCAACTATACGGGATGTATGGGGAAGTTAAACAGGCTGTTAAGATCAACTATATGGGGTGTATAGAGAAGTTATACAGGGTGTTAAAATCAATTATACTGGATGTATGGGGAAGTTATACAGGGTGTTTAGATCAACTTTACCGGGTGAGTTTTAACACAGGGTGTTAAAATCAACTATACGGGATGTACGGGGAAATTATACAGGGTGTTAGGATCAACTATAGGGGGTGTATGGGGAAGTAATACAGGGTGTTGAGTGTATAGTTGATCTTAACACCCTGTATAACTTTCCCATACAACCCGTATAGTAGATGAGATTTTTTAGTGCAATATGATTAGGTGAATGTTTAGTTTAGTAGGTGAAAGTTCAGTTTTATAGGTGAACATGTTTAGGTGAACAATTAGTTTAATAGTGCGACAATTAAAGATTTCCCATTTAAAACTAGACACCTTGCTCAGTAAACACAGATACAACCATGCATTTATTCCTTATGTATGGCTTATAGGGTAGGCAGAGCGTCAATGACCTACTAAAAACAGTATCTGAAATGTGGTTTGAAAATATTCATGCGTCAGTGCTTTATTTGTTTTTTGAGGTATAATATTGTTATCGATTTGTCAACACTGGAGAGCATGACTTAACTAAATCTTAACCAAAATTGTTGCCTTCCCTTTCTGTTTTCTTAGGATAGAAAATAACGGGTGACCATTTTAGTCAAGGTTTAGTGATTTTTACGAATCGATACCCATTATGGCACAAATAATATCTTAATTTATGAGACAAACTTTCATATCTAGTTGCTACAACTGTAATTAGTTGTAGATGTATCACTTTTTCTTGACTATGGTGACCTTTTTCCTTATCCCTTCGCCCTCTTCAATAACAAACAGTCCTTCAAATTGTGTGGCCAAGTTCTTCACATAATCGACCTCCTTCGAGTTGAGTCCCGGCGGAAGGTCAAACTTGGCGTACTCGCCGTTTCCCGCCAAATCTTCGAACAAATCCTTGACGCCATCTTTGAAATCGTCATCGACGATTATTTCAGACTTCTTTTCGGACTTAAAAACGCTCTGCCACATTTCTTTTTCGTTCTTAGCAGATTTTTTTAAATACCTATCTAGGTTTTCAAGCGCTTTACCTATATCACGATTTTTTGGTTCTAGTTTTAGTGCTTTTTGGTAATATTCGATGGCTAAATTTGTTTTTCCGAGCATTTCATTTGCCTTTCCATAGTAGAACAGCGCTTTACAATGTTTATCAACATCAGTCACATAGTCTAAAGATTCTAACATTCTTATAACGCTTTTTGGTTTATTAATTTTTGAATAACACACGGCTAAGTTTAAAATTGCGCTTATTTTTAGTTTTTTCACTTCTTGTTCCTCCATTGTGTTTTCTGGTCGAGATATGTTGAGTACAGAAATGGACATTTGGTAGTTTTTTATCGCTTTTTCGTACTTTCTCTTGGTGTATAAATTCTTTGCGTCTTCATGAAGGGATTTTACTGTGCGCGTGGTTGTTTGAAATTTCGTTTGTTCCTCTTGAGGTAGGTCGTTGAATCTGAAATTATTAAACAATGGATGATCAGTACATTTCAAATGTGCTAATCTCTCATTTTATCTAATTCATCAGATCATAAATCGAACATTTTTAACATTGAATAATAAAAGGATGCAATGTCTATATAATGAATACCACTGAACTTATTTTAATAGCGTATATGGAACAGCTATTACGAACATACAACACGTCCCCTGAATTCAATAAAGCGTCTCCACAAATTATCAAGCGTCTATATTGAGGTAATTGATTACTTATAAAAACTTATTATTTTTATATTAATACACAGTGCGACATGGTTCTCACTTTTAACTCATTTTAATTTAAAAGTCGATTCTAACCACTAGTAGAAAGAGAGGTGCAAACACCTCTCTTAAATGGGACATAAAGTGCTTGAATGATGTCTCCTCCATACAATATATAGCTCAGTGCATAATAATAATGCTTGTGCATTAAATAGCGTAGGAAGTAGGGAATGCGCATCTAAAATTTACTTCTAGATACGTCACTATACGTACGTATATTTAAAAACATTATATGATTGAGGTAATTATGATAGAGTCAACTTTAACTTGAAGATTTGGGGTTGTATGCATTCAACAATACAGATACACTTCACTCCGAAGCGTTCAGTCAACAGCAATAATTGAATCTTACCTTACGGCAGCCTGCACATGCCTCACTTCATATAGAGCGATGACAAACAAAGCAGACTCGGGCTTTACTCGCGGCAGCACTCCGATGTATAAGTGACCTCCGATGTATAAGTGACCTCACCTTACGGCAGCCTGCACATCCCTCACTTCATATAGAGCGATGACAAACAAAGCAGACTCGGGCTTTACTCGCGGCAGCACTCCGATGTATAAGTGACCTCCGATGTATAAGTGACTTCACCTTACGGCAGCCTGCACATCCCTCACTTCATATAGAGCGATGACAAACAAAGCAGTCTCGGGCTTCACTCGCAGCAGCACTCCGATATATATAAGTAACCGATGTATAGGTATAAGTGACCTCCGATGTAAAAGTAACCTCCGATGTATAAGTGACCTCCGATGTATAAGTGACCTCACCTTACGGCAGCCTGCACATCCCTCACTTCATATAGAGCGATGACAAACAAAGCAGTCTCGGGCTTCACTCGCAGCAGCACTCCGATATATAAGTAACCGATGTATAGGTATAAGTGACCTCCGATGTAAAAGTAACCTCCGATGTATAAGTGACCTCCGATGTATAAGTGACCTCACCTTACGGCAGCCTGCACATCCCTCACTTCATATAGAGCGATGACAAACAAAGCAGTCTCGGGCTTCACTCGCGGCAGCACTCCGATATACATATAAGTAACCGATGTATAGGTATAAGTGACCTCCGATGTAAAAGTAACCTCCGATGTATAAGTGACGTCCGATGTATAAGTGACGTCCGATGTATGAGTGACCTCCGATGTATAAGTGACCTCCGATGTATTAGTGACCTCACCTTACGGCAGCCTGTACATCCCTCACGTCATATAGAGCGATGACAAACAAAGCAGGCTCGGGCTTCACTCGCGGCAACACTCCGATGTCGCCCCAACCCGCTTTGGAAATGAAAGAAATAAGTTTTACTTAAAATGTACTCGTGGTTACAACAAAATACTGTAGCATAAAGTTATCCGAAAACTATCGTACTCAAATTAAAATCACTTTTTGCAGTTTCCGAACTCAATGCTTTAGATACTAAGTGTAAAACCTAATGATTGCAAAATAAAGAATTACTTGTGAATTGCGCAAATCATAATATAGTTGTATTTAAGACACAATTATCGATACCAACGTGTTTTGTTTTGGGGCCCATAAACGGCTTTTTCTTTGCAATATAGCAGGTATAGCTAGGTTCTTTCTAAACTTAATTTATAACTTTTAAATTTATTATAAACTTATTTTTTTTTGGTTGACTTTTTTAAAGGTGTAAAAAAAAACAGTTTATGGGCTGCAAAACAAATTGGTATCGATAATTCAACATTAAAGGGAGTTTTCATTAAATTATTACCTTTACGTCCTTTCACTGTGGTGAGGCCTACTCTAAGCCCGGTATCAACCCGCCCACGCCACTATATTACATATAATCTAATATTACACTACACATAGAGTCATCTTATTACCTTTAGGCTGCACTAACAACATGAATCTTGCTGTGGGTCCCTTCACTGTGGTGAGGCCTATCTCTAAGCCCGGTATCAACCCGCCCACGCCGAGACGAACAGTCTGGAAAGTGAAAAACAGTAATTAATGTCCATGCATGGGCTCTGACCCAGAGGTCCTGGGTTCGATTTCCAGGGGAGGAAATAAAAACTTGGTATTTGTTAACAATTTTATCTACAATCACTTTGTGAGATTTTCCCAAGTTTCGTTAGGACAATGCAGGCTACATCACCTGATAGCACAGAATAATATAAGTAGTATCTAACGATACAGAAATTTCACTCCCCTACAACGCCCACTCAAATAGCGAAACACACGCACACAAGTACACGTGAAGTAAACGTGTTTAGGGCTTTAGGGTTGGTTCCGCGCGACACAATGCGGAGCGAGACAACGAGAGTACGTTCACCGAGACGATTGACAATCCGACCGCTTTAGGCCGCCCAATGGGCGGCCTTAGACGGAAACCTGTTCCATACCTAATGTGCGGAGTGAAACAGGCCTGCTGATAGTCCGAAAATAGGATTCCGTGCTTCCGAGGGCACTTTAAGCCATCGGTCCCGGTCGCTGTCTTTATCATGGTCGTTACTTAAACCATGTCAGTCAGAGACTGCATGACATAACCTGCATCGGCCTAATACCAAACTAGGGAAAAACTCACAAAATGTAAAATTGCATCTGTGTGTTCCGGAAATCAAACCCAGGACCTCCGGATCGCCCATGGCTCAGACCACTAGACCACGAAGGCAGTTATTGATGATGATGATGTCTCACCATAGGCTTTCCTTGGTTCATAGTGAGTGAGGAGTCGAAGGGTATGCTCGCCTTCTCCCAATACGCGGCATAGTGGAATTTCACTTCAGCTTCCAATGGTACTAGTGGGCCGTTCCCTATGAAAAAAGCGTGTTTTGTCAGAAAAGCAATATATCTCTCACTAGCTTTCTGTCAGCGGTGTCACATGCTGCAAAAAAAGTTCTCCCATGGGAATGATGTAATTTTCCGTGGTAAAAAGTAGCCTATGTTACTCAGGGTGAACGTAGCTTTCAAATGGTGAAAGAATTTTGGAAATCGGTCCAGTAGTTTTTGAGTTTATTCGTTACAAACATACACACACACACACACACACACAAAAATACAAATCTTTCCTCTTTAAATAATATTAGTGTAGAAGTAGATTATTTTATTTGTATGTAGGTAAATGATTCTTAGCCTTGGTTCTTAGCTTATACCTACATTATAATTATAGTGTTAGGTTAGGTTACATAAAAGATTATTTTTTCCCATTTGCTCGGAAATTGCTTCATTATTAAAAAAAAAAAAACAACAAGAGCGTAGCGGCCGGCAATTGCTCCAAACGACAGTAATGAGTACACTAGTATGGTTGAGGTGTTTTTTAGTTCACATTATTGGGGTCAATTCTAGGTGCCATCGCTAAAACTAAAATTAAAATCTATCACTCTCTTTTAAAATAATAAGATAAAAAAAGACAGGTGACTTATACTCTATGGTTTTAAAGCAGCTGATTCACGTTTTCTCAATATAGAATAGAATAGAAATAAATTTATTTGGTATTAAGTAGGTATTACAATGTTGTACCTATAACTAATATGAATTAACTACAAAATACCAAAATGATTGCCACTCAGCATTTTGTCTCAGGTTTTTAGGCCCAGGACGCTGATCTTCCGTGACCACCATTTCACCATTGTAGACTCTTCCATCATCACAAATTTATTGATTTAAAAATCAGTCCAGTAGTTTCTGAGATTTAATTTCCTGCCTACCCCCTAAGTCTATTGGCGTGATTATTTATATCCTTGTTTACTGTCCAAGAAAAACTCAGTTAAATGAAAAAAGTTCCATCAAAATCCGTCCAGTAGTTTCTGAGATTCAATTGTCTGCCTACCCCCTAAGTCGATCGGCGTGATTATTTATATCCTAGTTTACTCTCTAGGTCATACTGAGTCAAATAAAAAAAATCCCAACAAAATCGGTCCAGTAGATTCTGAGATTAGCCCGGACAAACAGACAGAAAGACAGACAGACAAAAAATTCAAAAAAAAATATTTTGGGATCTATTACGTGTAAGAAGCCCCCCTCAATGCATTTTTTTTTAAATATTCAATGTACAGAATTCACCTACTTTACAGTTTTATTATATGTATAGATGTGTTTAACATCGCGATATTGAATTATGATTTATAATGTGTTGTTCAAGATAAAACAAATCAGTTGTCATTGGAAAAATACGTCTTAACTTGAGATGACGCCATTTTGTAAAAAAACAAAAAAAAAACTATTTGTTTTAAGAAATAATTTTAACATAAAAAAAATTACATTTTAGTATGGCAAAACCAATTTATTTATAAAACAAATGTGGTTATATTTGTGTATGATGTAGTTATGAAAATATATGTCTTATCTACCTACCTTCTTCCAGTATAAGTATCTTCACGTTGCCACTGGGTTCGCAGTCAATCATTTTTTTACCGAGCTCATAGAATGAGTGGTATTCCGGTGAAGAAAGCATCTTCTGTCCCGTAGTCTCTTCTATCAGCTCCAGGACGTCCTCTGAGTCACTATGGACAGAGAAAAATTGAAATGTTACCTATGCTCGATCCCTGAATTTCGCTTACTGGCCGAAAAAACGCACATTTCGCATTGTCCATTTCAAAATGCTCATTCCGCGAAGTGGCAATCGCCAAACGCCAAAGTGCCCCCACGAAATGAGCGTTTTGTAGATGCTTATTTGCAGAAAAAAAAAAAATCATTCCACAGATTGTGCATTGCCAAATGTACCTTAGGGTTTGAAACGTAGGAAAAATCAAAATTAAATAAACACAACTTAAATCCATTAAAAATAGTTTTATTAATATGAGTTACAGATATTTACTCTAAAAAAAATCAAATATTAAGTGCTTTAAAACTCTTAACTAATTACATACTGGGTTTTACAGTAAGCCTGGGAGGTAGATAAGTCTTTTATTTGAGTTTAGGTACTCATTACTTCCACTGTAACATCAAAGTAAATATACATAGATTTTATGTATTTATGATTCAAAACTGAGGTAGTATAATCCAGATTTTACGAAATGTAAATTACCTGTCATCTTCATCTCCTAAGTCCGGAAACAAGTCATCGTCAGCATTCAGCATACCACCAGGTTCCTTTTTAAAGTCCAAATCTATTTGGAACTCCGATCCTGAAGTCATGACTTCCCTGCAACAAAATTCATATTCTACAATACCTACATAATTATTTTATAGCTTTTCAGAAATCTCCTAGCAGTGAGGTATTATCATGTACATCTTCTTTTCCATCTTTGTATCTCGATAGAAAAATATTTTTTTGAAAACAATGGACTGTGAAAGAAATTTCATTGATATCTTTTCAGCCGTTTTAGTTACAAATGTAGGTACACATGCTGCGCCCCGTCCCCGTCCCCCCGCATCGCATTTCGCGGCTTTTTTAGCCATATTAGCGAAATTTGGTGCGCCAGCTGTCACTTTCCAAACATTTTTCAGTTTTTCAAAAATATATATCATTTCCGGCAATTAAAAGTGGTGTCGTTTGAAAGAGGGGACCATCCTCTATAACTCGTGCCGCAGGATACTAAAGCCAACCCCAAAATATACCTAAGTAAGAGCATTCACAAGTTTTTAGTTTTATGAGTTTGACCCTGAAGACTCTGACCTTTTTTCTTTATAGTAACCTACTGTTTTGTTGGTCAAAGAAAAGAGTCAAGGAACAGGGTTCCATTTCCATTCATGGATGGTAAACTTGTGGTAAAACTTCACAGTTAGTAGGTACCTAGTTGAAGTGCTTCCGATAGATAAATTCTGAATAATTGCCTTACCTCAGATTTATGCCTTTGGTTAGAGATACTGGATCCTTAAATGTATCTTCCATCGTGTAAAATAACAAAATCTCCTTCAAATAAAGTAAAATTGGGGCATTTGTTAGAAAAGTTAGAAAAGAAAAATAACAGCAAGACAATAAGACAAGGTAGTAAAGTAGTAAAACCATAATTTTTATTTACTTCCTCTATGACCCTCCTATGACCTATGTCTATGACCATAATCACAGAGTAGATAATGACCATAATCGTAGAGACAAGGGCCCGATTCGTAACCATCACGACTTAACTAAATCTCAACTAAAATTATTGCCATCCCGTTCTGTTCTCTCATGATAGAAAGTGACAGGTATGCTTAGTTAAGTCGCGAATTTTGCAATACCGTTTGCAGTGTTGCCATTTCTCAGAAAAAAAAATTGTGTTGGGGTAAATGTCGATATTTCACTATCGATGTCGATGGTGTTGGTAAGGTAGGTTTTTGTTGTTAAAGGCGACTATCACACTATACGCGCAACGTTTACAACGTTTACTTTATCGTTCTTTGTAAGTACATTGGTTGGTATGGAAAAAACGCGGGGTATGGCACACTGGAGTGCGTTCAGACGGCCAGTATAAATTTTAAACCGTACGATATTTATACTAGCGGGTCGCACTGAACGTGCACCGAACGAAACTGTCAAAATTGCTACACACGTCATACATATATACAATAAATCTGTATTTACCACCAGTACAGTTACAAATTAAGTTTTTGTGGTCAAAATGTTACTTTTCGAGCCAACTTAGCACACTGCCGGCGGAATACGCCGCGCAGTGTGTAAACCGCCTTATGTTATTTTTGGCAGAGGGGCCGGGCAACACTAACGTCGTCCGGTTCCGGTCCGGACGTCTGCGGCACGGCGGCGGACCGTCGTCCACACGTCCAGACCGCACCAATTTGAGGCCATTTTCACACTTGACGCTCAACGCGGCGTAGCGCGGTGAGGCGGAGCTGTATCGTTCTTTGTAAGTACTACATCGGTTTGTATGGAAAAAAACACTTGCACCGCGCCTACGCGCGGAGTGAAAACAATGGAACCATAGACAATACGCCGCGTTGCGGTGTGGGGCAAGTGTGGGGTGACAGTCAGAAAAAAAAAAACGAGAAGGCGATAAAAAAAAAAAACGAGCAAGTTGTTTTGTTTTTGTTTTGTTGCTCACTAGTAGTATTTATATTCTCTTTGACTAGTAGTTTTGCTAGGGTCACGCTAGGGTTTTGCTATGAATATACAAAATTCTTGGTCCTAGCTAGACAAAAGCTCTTTCTTTCATAAATTGTAAAATATTCAATACCACTGTTCAATACTTAGTAGTCTAAATAGTCTTCTTATTACCAATCAATATCACGTAAGTAATTTCTTTATTTTCTCTTGAGGTTATAAAAGAAAAACGGTTGTCATAACAAATAATAATAAAAAAAAATGATATTTTTAGCTTTGCACTGTTTTGCAATGCACTTGAGGAAATCATGCGCCTCATTTAGTACCTACCTGCATCAACCATAATTATTGTACGATTGACTTCCTGTACCTACCTGAATACCTATTGACCACTATATGCAGCTCAAGAAGTATTATTCCATTCCACTGTCCTATTGGTCAGTTAGTCATGTCTTTATTTACCAGTTATTTGGAGGTAGCGCGTCACCATAAGCCTGTTGGAAACGGGGCCCTTCCAAGACTTTCCTGCCCTGTGTTGGCACTTATTACCTTATTACATTTATTACATGTACAATGTAACAAACAACTTTTAACCCTAGGCATCCACTTAATGGAATTTATTGTCCATCTTAACTCTTCAACTTCAATTTTTTGTGTTATGGCACAGAATATATAATAGTATGGCCTTATCTACACCATACTGTGAAAATTTAGATAGATAGATAGATAGATTAACTCTTTATTGCGCATCAAACATAAGTACAGCAAAAGAAACTTAATAACTAAATGTGCGCAAAGGCGGCCTTATCGCTTTAAGCGATCTCTTCCAGGCAACCTTGCATGCCAGAAAGAAACACTTAAAATAGAGCAAGTAGCTGCATTTAGGTAGTTTTTTATTAATTAATGAACTTGTAGCTGCATAAGTCTTACGAAAAACACCTTTATCTTTATTCATATTCAACAGGGATCCTCAAATTATATAGGAACTTAAAATTAAAACACACTATAATGATAACCTTGCACTAAGGAATAGGTACTTACCTTTCTGTTTCTGTTACAGTATGGGTGTAAAAAGAAATGTTAATTAAACTATAGTTTAGTATGAACCTACCTTAACCATGAAACTGAACAACTTGTCCCAAGAAACATTGGTAGAAATATGAAAAAATACACAATTTTTCCTAAAAAATAAAAGTCAAAATATGCAAAAATAATTAGACCTCACAGAACAGCTGCTGGCCCCATTTGTATGGAATGCCTGGGGAGGCCCAAATTTCTGCCGTTTCTTGAGAAAAGTTGTTCAGTTTCATGGGTAGTATACTTAAGTTTGGCCGGTATTTTTTTCTAAGTTCGTCGTTCTTATCAGCCAAATTCGTTTTTGGCTATTTTCTTTACTGTGTTTTCATACCTAGCCCATATCCTAACTAGCCTTCTTGATACCATTCATCATCATCATCAGCCTGTATCAGTCCACTGCTGGACATAGACCTCTCCCATGGCGCGCCATTTAGCTCGGTCTTCAGCCGTTCTCATCCAATTTCTGCCCGCTTTATTTTTTATTGTTACCATTAAAACGTTTTATTTTCTATCTGATTTGTGAACTGATTTTATATTTTATCTTTTCTTTTTTTGTATTAAATGCATTGACTGCCTTATATAATGTATAGAAATACAACTCATAAAATCATCTCAGGACTGTGTCTTACTATACAGTGTGTAAAAAAAATTGCTGGCCAAACTTTAGTGTGTTAACATACCCATGAACTTTTCCTAAGGAACATAAGTAGAGATATAAAAAGAAATATAAAAATGTACCATTACTATAAAAATGTACAACGGATGAAAAACTGGCCTCCCATAGCAAAGGGAAATCTAGTTTGGGGGTCAGGCAAACATGTTTGTATGTAAGTTGCAAATAAATTTAATTTAATTTTTTTATTTTTATTTATACATTCTTACATTCCATACAAGAAGTGTCAGTTGCTTGAGCCATCAAATTACTGTATTTTCAGTTCCATATAGGTAGGTTCACACCCTAAAGTTTTTAACTATCTAGTACCTAGCGCTCAATGGTTAATTACTTTATTATTTTTGGACCAGCATGGCCGACCCGGACCCCCATCAGTTGATGACCTGCCCCTACAACCCGTCGCACCAGGTTGAACACTATCGCATGCACATTCATCTGCAGAAATGCCGCAAGCAGTACCCGAACTGTAAGAAAGTGTCCTGCCCGTTTGATGCGACGCACATTGTCAATGATGTGGAGATTGATGTAAGTATATTATGAGTGTAAGGGACAGCGTACCAGAAACTGATCGAGTTTGCTCAGTCAACGAAACTGAACAAAAAAGAAATAAAAAAATAAGTACCTACGGGTTGCACTTCGGGAGTGCCGGCAGAAGCGAAAACTCAACAGATGGCGCTAGTGGGTATCTAAAACCCATGGGATTATTACTTCTTCTCGAGTCCGCGCCAGATAAGGTTTACCGGTGGTGAAATGTTGGTATAATATGACATTATCATAAAGGCACTAGCGCCACCACCCTGAGGTAAAGTTATTCTCTCGAACATTTTCCATAGCATTTTCGAACAGGACGCGTGACGTGACCCGATTTTTCGATCAGGCCATTTTACTTTGCCTCTTGCTTGGCCTCTGTTTGCTTACAATTTGTATGTGAACAGAGGTCAGGAACCATGGTCCGACGCGAGTTTTAATTTTT
Organism: Scrobipalpa atriplicella; assembly: GCA_029255725.1. Classification (NCBI taxonomy): domain Eukaryota; kingdom Metazoa; phylum Arthropoda; class Insecta; order Lepidoptera; family Gelechiidae; genus Scrobipalpa; species Scrobipalpa atriplicella. The sequence goes on along the minus strand of JARACY010002976.1, from coordinate 16,594 downwards.
TTACCCATACCAACAATAGTGCACAAGGCAGTTAAAGGAGTTTTCACTAAAAAAAAATGGCTGTTCCATACAAATTGTCTGATCAAGGTGGCCATTTTCAATAACCGAAAAAAATACTTTGTGAAAGTTCAGTTTTGTTGCCTATGCTTACCTAGCTCTATCAGTTTGCTGAGAGCTATAGCTCCAAAGCCTGCTGCTAACTTCCATGCTGGACTGGGAGTGATAGAAAAACATAGAATGTGCCAGCTGCATCTCCTCCCGGGCATGCTGTAAACTCAGCTAAGGGATTCGACAGTTTCAGTTGTAATTAAGGCGATGGGCTGAAAACCTGTCACTAAAATGATTTACAGATCTTTCTGGAATAACCCTCAAAACTTGTCAGCTTGTGGTCAGGCTTTAAATTAAAACATATTTTTGCTCCCCAATACAAAGTAAGATAAAATAATTACAATAAGATCTATATTGCCCTCCCTTTCTGTTCGCTCAAGACTTTAAATTGACAAGTATGGACTTATTTTGAATTTACACCAAATGTTTTACTGGCAGCAATTCGTGGTCGCCAAATATGCGACTTAATTTTAACGTTGCGTTATCGATACCAATGAGGAGCCAAACTAAAAGCTAAATACAGATGGCGCTCTGGGCGACTGTACCTTATTTCGTGTCAATGTCACATGTGTATTGCGATTTTATCAGTTTTTTTAACATAAACGATATTTTTTTCAATATAATCACTTTCTTTGTAATGCGCTGAACACATTCAACTTGCATCACTTGCATTGAAGTTTTTAATACGTAATTTTTTTTCCCACTGTCTCTCACTGTTTTCTTTATTTGTAATCTTTGGAAAACAAATTAATTCCCCTATTTTTGCAATTAAATGCACTGCATTGTGGCATTTACTGATAATATTCTAAAAATATTCAATTTGTTTACAAAAGTTGGTACAATTTGACAGTTCTCAAGGTACAGTCGCCCATGCGACACCTAGCGGGAGAAAAAGGCAGTTTTCCTCCTCATTTATTTTGCGGCCCATAAACTGCTTTTACTTAACCGGATTTTGGTAATACTTGACCCAAATCATATGCCAAATATTCACTTTCATTTCCTACAAGTCTTATCAGTGCAGCATCTTGGACCACTTTTGTCCATTATTGTCCTTTGATCGTAAAACACGACATGCGGTGGGTTTGTTGTTTCTTCTAGATCAGGGGTTCTCAAACTTTTTCGGTTCGCGGCGCCGCCGCGCCGCCCTTACCGTTTTTGTTTTTTGGTCCTTGATTGTCAGAAAAGGGTAAAATTATCGAAGTATTTGTAACGGACAGCGTACCGGAAACTGAAAGGGGTTGCTCAGTCAATGAAACTGAAAAACTTTAAGCAGGAAATTCTTGCAGGAAATGAAAAATATTTTCACGCGACTTAACTAATATAAGTCCATACCTGTCACTTTCTATCATGAGAGAACAGAACGGGGTGGCAATAATTTTAGTTGAGATTTAGTTAAGTCGAGATGGTTACGAATCGGGCCCATTGCTATCATGATTTAACTAAATCTTAACTAAAATTGTTGCTGTCCCTTTTTGTTCTCTCAGTAGACAATGACAGGTGCCCATTTTAGTCAAGATTTTGTGATTTTGAGGGCATACAAATCGATACTATAGTCGTTACCAATCTGGGATCAATCTCAGTGATATTTGGTTTCTATATTTTCGTATGTTTTAAAAAATACTACTTGAATGATGATTTCAGTTGAAGAAGCTAAATTGAATTTTACATTTTCTGTTTTTGCTATTAATTATTTTTGTTTTAAAAGTACATTGTTGTCGAGGCATGGAAAACCAGCAATTGACGGACGAGTAGGGATTGAAGTCCGAGCCGCAGGCGAGGACTTCAATAATACGAGTCAGGCAATTGCTATTTCCGCCGAGGCTTACATAGTGCTTTTCTCAAATTAATGCAGGGAAATACATAAATAAAAAATCGATGGCGTACAGCCTCAACACAAAGGCAACACACTAGGTCAACACAAATGCAAATGATTGAAACTAAACGCAAGTGAAATCAGAAAAAAAAAGTTTGGCATAAAGTCATGGCCGTTTGGACTTTGCTGGAGAGTTTTGGCATGGAGAAATGGCGTTTTGTACTTTGACGGAGCGCTTTGTTGTTCGAAATTTGAAAAAGACGAGTTCTATGAATTTAATTTGAGAAACCGTAAATGTCTAAGTTTGCGTATTGATTTTGCATAAGGAATAAGACTATTTTCATGCATGTTTGAGAAAAAGTAAATTATATTGTCCGCAGTATCACGTGCAAGTATGTCCCAAGCGATACCTGTTCGACAACCAACGTTATGTAGTAGATGACGACGCGAGGCCGCTAGAAGTAATCCCGCCACCTCCCGTGCCTACTGAGGAGAATTGGGACGATGTGAGTATGATAATTATAACTCCTAGCAGCTATGTGACCCTGGTACTACTAAGCGACAATCAACAGTACGTGGTAGATGACGATGCCAGACCGCTAGAAGTCATCCCGCCGCCACCTCCCGTACCAACTGAGGAGAATTGGGAGTATGATATTATATGACTCTTAGCAGCTATAGGGTTTTTCATTATTACTCCCAGTCCAGCATGCAAGAACAAACAAACACCCTTTCATATTTATATTGTTGGTATGTATGATTATAAAGTCAATTCTGCCCACAGGAAAACGTGACCTCCTACAAGCCTGATCCTACAAAGAAAGGCAACCATGTCCTTCTAAAAGCTAAAGGATTAACTCCTGCTGAACGACGCAAGGTTCGCATGGAGGGAGTAAGGACATACCGCGCCCCAGAGGCTCAGTGATAGGTTAAAAAGAACTGAAAAACATTCTCATGAGGTTAAAAAACAAAACTGGTATTTGTGTTGTAGGATGATTTGATAATTCGTATCTTCGAGAAAATCCTAGGGCTTTTGCGAAAACACAAATAATTAGACAACAAATGGTGAAACCATGGTCAAATCTTACTGTAAAAAGTCAGGTTTTTTGCGAAAAAAACTTATTGCTCTATTAAGATTTGATATCCTTAACTGAAATAAGAACGCTAATTGGTCGGTTAGCGCACGCAAAACTATATCTCCTCTGCTTGGTTGACATTTTAAATGTCCTTTTTTTTGTTGATGATATTTTAGCACTCACAAATGCTATTTAAATGTCAATCATAAACGCATGTTATTTAACCAATCAGAATAAGATAAAATCAGTAAGTTAAAATCTAGCTATTCACTTTTTCCACTGAGATTTGACAATGTTTTCATCATTGGAGGATGAAAACCAAGGATTTTCGCGAAAACTCGAATTGTCAAATCATCTTACGACATTTGCATACAAAATTATTCTTGCACCTGACGCATATATTTTTTTATTTCGTTTCTCGAAGCATCGGTGTTTTTTTTTTCATATTTCGATAGTGAGAAAGTTGTTCAGTTCCGTACACTAAACAAGACTTTTTGGTAATGAAAATTCATATTGTATCACTACTAGATGGGCAAGGCCGTATACTTTGCCTAGAAGTGACGCAGAATTCTGCGATTTTGAATTCTTTATGGGGTGAAAAGAGCTGCGACCGTGGCACCATCAGTTTTAAATTAATTGTGCCTGATCCTTGTCGTATTTTTTTAAGAGTGTCGTCAATTTCGTGAGCATGACAAATGGAGACAAGCACCTATTTTTCATTTCTAAGGACCCTAAAATGTTACTGTACAAAAATAAATGTTTATTGAAATTGTGATTTAGATAATAAGCATAGTTGTTACATGTTTATTTTTCTATTCTAAAATTACCACTACATGTCGTATGGCAAGTAATTTTTCTTTTAATGTTCCAGAAGAAATATCCCATTTTTTTTTACAAATTGGTTGCTTTCTGTTTTCTTTTTTACTTGTGGTTTGTGAGTTGGTGGCGCCCTTACTCGTTAAAAAATCATAACTCGCAAAATATACATAGAGATTTTCAAAACTTTTCTCTGTCACTTCTTTAGATTTAGAACTAAGTATTTTTTAGAAATAGTTCCCCGCACTTACTATCGAAATTATTGCTAAAAACGGCCGTATTTGACGGAATTTTCGATAGTAACTGCGGAGTACTATTTGCTCCATCTGAGGAAGTGACAGAGAAAAGTTTTGAAAATATCTATATTTCGCGAGTTATGATTTTAAACGAGTGAGGGCGCCACCGCTCGCGGTGAGGCCTCTTAAGTCTTGAGTTTAGTTGTACAGTAAATATAACATTATGTTAGTGTATGTATATCTTACCTACTTATGGTTATGAAAATGTAAAATAATTTACCAACTTACATAAATAAAAAGTATACTAAGCTAAAAAGGATTTTTAAATCTAGATTTCTCTGGAGTCACCTTTTTTTATTATCTTTTCTTATTATATTATCACTAGTATACCAGGATGTAGGCTAGATAAGATAAGAAGTATACCGGGTGTTAGGGAACGACGACAGTATACCAGAAACTGATAGGAGTTGCTTTTTGGATTTTCCATACAAATTGTGCCATTCCCAGGAAATTCCCGAATGAGGACCGCGGCTCATTGCTAGCTAGATCGAGGTGGAAATTTGCTAGATCGAGGTGGTAATTTTTTATGGGAAAGTAATTTTTTTTTCATTTCCTGAAAAAAAAAAAGACCTGGTGAAAGTTGTTCAGTTTCGTTGAGTGATCCCTGAGTTTCTGGTACGCTGTCCCTCACGTATATGAATGAAAAACATAAGGAATAAAAAAAAAACTAAAATATGTATTTTAACTATTTTTATTTATTTTATACTGTGGTTGTGACCAAGTAATTAAATAATCTCACACTGGTTAATACTAATACCAAGATTACCAACATACTTCCAAGAACATTGGTCATTCTTATTTTGTTACAGTTAGATCCTCTGATCCACTATCAAAAAGCAAACATACTCCACTATTCATTCAAAAACATACATACAAAAATCACGCCTTTATCTTATGATTTTATACATTTATATGTAGGCAGAGCGTCAAGCCCGGATGGTGTAGTGGATAGGGCCGCGGCCTTCTGTGCAGGAGGTCGTGGTTCGAATCCCACCACGTACCATGTGTTTTTCGGTTTTCGAATTTCATATGTACGTTTATTCGGCGCTTTTACGGTGAAGAAAAACATCGTGAGGAAACCTGCAAACACCTACGAAGAAATTCAAAGGTTGTGTGTAACCTAATCTAGGATTGGGTCTGGTTTTCCTTCTGGGTTGCGGAGGTCAGATGGCAGTCGCTCTGTGTAAAAATCAGTACCCTCGTTCAATCCCCTAGATTAGGTAGCCGACCCAGAGATACAGGAAAAAGGCTAGGAAGATGATGATGATATGTAGGCAGAGCGTCAACGACCCAAACAAAGGTCGTTCCGCCACGTCTGACAAGTTTTGAGGGTTGTTTGAGATAGATCTGTATAAGTATTGCTATAGTGACAGGTTGTCAGCCCATCGCCTAAATTACAATATACTGAAACCCTCGAATGATATAAAACCCTTAGCTGGTGTTTACAGCATGCCCGGGAGGAGATGCGGTTGGCACATTCTATGTTCTTCTATCGCTCCCAGTCCAGCATGGAAGAAATTCAAAAACATTTGTTCATAATACACATTCTCATAGAGTAACATAAAATCCTTATTACCTGTTAATAAGTGTCTGAGAAACACCCTTATTTAAAACTTGATCCACTAAAATTTAATGTTTTCTTAATTAGCTATTACCTACCTACTAAACACTTATCATTTGAAATACTTTAACATTAAACTACACTATTTTTATAGTCTACCCAGATTATAACTACACTTAGCTTATATTATTATAAACTATTAATAATGGACATAACAATAAAATTATTATAACATAAATAAACAATGAGTCAAAATCGACATAAATTAAAATAATTCCAACATTTATTTATAAATCTATTTAAAATAATAATTATGCTTAATTTAATTTCATAAGAGAATAGGTACAAAAGTTAAGTAGATAAAGTAGGTACCTAATTTGAATTGTAAAATAGGCGGCCTTATAGCAGGTACCTAAACAATAGTTAAAAAACATTTTATTTCTAACATTATCTTAAGCCTGCTACACACATGCCGAAACGAGTTGTCCGCGCGGCAGCATGGTATACCGCCGGCTCGCCTGGCGGCAAGGTCGGCGGCACTCTGTGTAGGCAGCTTTGTACTACAAAATATTATGTCTTTATTTCTTTACCATCTTTATTATCAAGACCTGCTTCTAACACTGTTCTCTTATTAGAACTATGTCTAAATTCGATCACTATAATGTTATTCACCGTAGCCACATATACATCATGACCATCAAACACCTCTACAACGTCAATATGAACTATTATCTTCTGGATAAAATCTGGAGGTGCAAAGCTGTTCATGGAAACAGGGTTTTTAATTTGTTCGCCTTTAACAAACTCGTCCAGATCAAATTCTTTAATAGGTTTAGCGGATGACAGATTCAGTTCATTATTCGGTGGCATTTTATAAATTGCTATGTTGCCAAACTCCGTGCCAACAAAGAGTAACCTTCCGTAAGCTTTCATTGCAGATATATTCCACATTACATCAACTAGGGAATCTTCTACATGTTTTGATGCAATGAAACGGTACACATCTTTCCATTTCAAATCAAAAAAGTGATATTTACACAACTTATTGAACAAACTGGCACTGGTTCTATAACTATATTGAAGTTTAAAATCATTGTTGCTTAATGAGTGGATTTCGTACTGATCTGTTAAAATATTCAGATGATTTGTATAGCTTAAAGCTAAAACATTCCCTTCAAATTGTTTTATAAATGTCTTTTCAGCATCTTGCAATTCATCAGTAATTTTACAAACATAAATGTCTCCATTTTCTGTTACGTAATAAATACTTAGATCAACCAAAACAAAATCTTTCACATTCTGATCAACTTCTAAGAAAGATTCTTGAAAATTTATATTCGTATCAAATTCGCCAATTTTTGGACAGACTAAAAGTCTGGACGTGTAGATGTTTATTACGGCTACAACTCTATCATTCTCTTGATACTTGGAAAATATATCACCATAATCTCTATTGACAAATTTATTTGATGTTTTCAAGTCGTAATAATTAACACAATCATTTAAATGGATACCAATTTTGTTGTCGAATATTTGGAATGATTCTATCATGTCTTCGTCTTCAAAGGTAGTAAATAATCTGTAGGTAACTTTAGCGTCACTTAGTTTTGACCAAAGGTTTATTGACTTGTACAAGTTGCACCAAGAGAGGTCTGGTGAGTTCTTATGTGCAAGCTTGTACGTATCTTTGAAATCTTTTTTGCAGTATTTTCGCCAGCGGTCATCCTTCACTAGTATCTCTTCAATTATCTTCTTCCATTGCTTGCATACTGTTCTAAGCTTATGTAAATCTTTACAGGGCAAAGATTTGAAAATAATTTTAAGGGCTTTTGATGGTAATTTTTTTTCTGTAGCCTCATTTCCAATGTTGGTTAGCTCTTTGGAGGCAGTCTCATTTTCTTGTATATCAGTCATGTTTGAACAGTTTCTGGAATAGTTAGATACAAACAACATTTAAGATTTATTAATTTAGTAAGTAATTACAAAATTATCTATGCATATAAAAAGTTTAACTTACCAAAATTTATTATTTTTGTTTATCTAATAATTAGGAATGTGTATCCTTATAGCGCATTAGTAGATTTTCATTGCAGACTCAGGTATTTGACAAGAAATAACGATTGTTAATAACAAAGCGCAATATTACAAGGTACAATAATAAAATGCATAGTACGTCATAGCATTTTGATGCGTTTTTTGGTCAATCGCTGTTCGTGATCATATTTATTTCACTAGATTTTACTTGTTGAGATATTATTCTTGATAGAAATCTTAGAAAAACTATCTAAAAACAACAAAATCATTGCAAATTATAGAAAAACAGGAAATGATCACAGATCACTTGGAAATTAAATTATCCTCGAACACCCAAACAAACGTGAAGTTAGCATTGTTTTTTTTCCATGCTTGGATACATACTATTTTTTTTTTAGTAGGTACCTACTTGTAATTTTTTCCTCGTCATGTTAGGTGATGGCGGTGGTGTAGTTGTTTTTTTTCCATGCTTGGATACTAGTAGGTACCTACTTGTAATTTTTTCCTCGTCATGTTAGGTGATAGCGGTGGTGTAGTAAAAATAAGTGAAACCATTCGTTTATTTGAATGGATCATAGTTTTCTCTGTCTACGGGATCATGTCATGTCCGATTTTATTAAAATCCCTCGATATTTTTTCTGCACGTAGGAATCAGATAACATTTTCTATACAAAAAATATCCGACCATTATCTCCAGAGAAATAAATTAAAATAAATAAAATAAAAAACGTCTTACTGTCAGAGACGCACAGATGACAGTCTGATTTTAATACTTGTAATCACGTTTTTATTATGTCTGCGGCTAATGGTCAGATATTTTTGATACCTATTTTTTGTATTATCTTATTCCTACGCGAGCAGAAAAAATATCGAGGGATTTTAATTAAAAATCGGACTTGATCCATTTCAGCCAATTTCAGCGCACACAAATCGTGCCGAAAAAACGCACCGCACCTAAAGTCCTAAAGTCAAAAAGTCTGACGTGTATTATTTCCATCAGATTTTGCACCTTTTGAAAACGTTTGCTAAAACTGAATAATTGTGGCCTGATAATCAGCGAATCGATAATCATTTTATATCCACGTAATATGTTACAGGTAAATTCAATAATAATTTCTACTTCTTTGAGTAATAAAATTATCATACCTACGTGGTGCTAAATTTTCAAGGCTAATAAGGTTTTAGTAATGCTTTACTTTTAACATAATATAACTTTGTAATTACTTTTCCATGGTTGGTAGTGCCGTGGTTACCTTGTGATGGCGAATTTAAGCTATTGTTTTCAGGAGTCAAACATGCTGAGGATGTTAGTTCTGGTTGCAATATTGCAATGTGGCTTGGCTCAGCAATACCAGCAGAAAGTAGCGCCTGGTGTGCCTCCACAGCAATATCAGGTGTGTTAAAATTCTGACTTAAAGACTTACTTACATACTTACCACATTTACTTAAAGTCTGTTTAAAATTATCTACACTAACATTGTGGAGAAGAAAATAAGGCTCATCTTTTGAATACCTACCACAACCTAGAGCTTCCGTAATTTTTTTGTAGGTTAGGTCCCTATAGTATTATTAGTTATCCTACAAAGTTTCCACTTCCGAAGTAGAAGCAGTGATATGCTTTTTTGAAAATCAGAAAACAGTTATAGACCCGCCATGCCAGCGTTGTACCATTTGACAGTACCATTGGATGGTACTACTGGTACCTTTTTTGCATAATTTGTCCCAATTGTACCATTATAAATTGTTATAGGATGGCATCCGGATTTACTCGCCTTTCGAAATAATTAAAATTTAAATACTGTGTTTTGGGGTAAAATGGGGGAATTATTCCATGTGTGTCTAGCTACACAAAGAAAGGTCAGATCAAGAGTACCCTAAACCGACGAGCGTGTATGAAAAGATTAATGAACGTGGATGAAGCGAAAGAAGTATGTAAGGATTGTAGTAAGTGGAAAGATGTGGTCTCTGCCTACCCCTCCGGGAAAGAGGCGTGATTATATGTATGTATGTATGTATTTATCTTTCCCATGATGTCGCTCTTGTTTTTGTAATGTAGTACCTATAATAGTTAATTAATAACGGTGTAGCGACTACTCATGTGATAAAATAAATAATAGGTCTTGACGAGATCTTCATTTTGGATGACAGCAATTGCAGTATTGTTGCAGAATACAGGGTGTAAAAAAAAGTACTGCGTTCCTTTAAACCAAATGCTCTACTGATGATACCAAACAACTTTCCCAAAGCACAAAAATTTTAGCTCGAAAAAAAAATTTGCCTTGTCCATACAAAACTGCAGATCCCGGAAAGCATCTTTGTATGGAAAAGGCATTTTTTTTTCGAGCTAAAATTTTTGTGCTTTGGGAAAGTTGTTTGGTATCATCAGTAGAACATGTGGTTTAAAGGAACTTAGTATTTTCTTTTACACCCTGTATAGTATTTTGGTCTAAATTATGATAATGGTGATGAAGTCCTGTTATCCCTCATCAGGGTTATAGGGCTTGAAGAAAGGATTTCTACTGCTCTCGATCTTGCATGGTAGCTTTTAGGTCTTCCTAGCAAAAGCCAATTGAAGCGAAAATAATTCCATTCTTTTTAATTATTTTCAGAATTATCAGCCTCCACCACCTCCTCAACACCAACAGGTTTCTTTTTTTTCTAATACTAGCTTTACTTTGGAAATAGAACACATTTTGAGAAATAGACCCTTATTTTGACTTTGAAATGTGTGAGAGAGAAGGAAAAAAATTTAACATGCTCATTTTGAGAAATTACATTTTGCGTGAAAGGCATTGTGTCCTCACTCAAAGACATTTCTAGAAAAGCTCATTTTGCAAGTAGGAAATTTTGCATTTGTATTACAGCCCCCTCCCCAACAACAGCAATACCAACATCAACAACAACAGCAACAGCAGCAATACCAGCAATCGCCGCAACAACAGTATCAACAACAAGTGCCAGTGCAACAAGTACCCGTGCAACAAGTACCGGTGCAACAAGTGCCAATACAACAACAGATGCCGCCGCAAGGGCAGGCCAGCCACGGACACGGTCACGGAGGTGAGGAAATGACTTACGTATATTATAGAACAATACCAGCAGCCGCCATAACAACAATATCAACAACAAGTACCGGTGCAACAAGTGGCAGTACAACAACAGATGCCGCCGCAAGGGCAGGCTAGCCACGGACACGGGCATGGAGGTGAGGCAAATAGTATATTTTTATCGTCATTTCTAAGCTTGGTAAATAAGTGTAGAAATACAGTCTTTGACTGAGAGCTGGGAACCTGCAACAAGTGCTAGTGGCGGCAATTCTGGATGCACTATTCCTTAACAAATTCTTAGCTAGCGCTGTCATTTTCTTAACTTTGACATAAGAACAGGATAGCAAATAAACATTTGATTTTGACATTCCTAATCTGACGTACGGTGCTTTAGATAAGAACTAAGCAGTCTTATGTCATATTGGGAATGTCAATGTCATGTGTTTATTTGCTATCCTGTTCTTACGTCAAAGTTAAGAAAATGACATCACTAGCTAAGAAGTAGAATAAAAATGATGTCGCGAGAATCAACAGCAGTGCAACAAGTGCCGGTGTAACAAGTGCCGGTGCAACAACAGATGCCGCCGCAAGGGCAGACTAGCCACGGATCATTGATCATTTGTAATATTTTATTGTCATTTCTAAGCTTGGTAAAAGAAAAGTGTAGAAATAAATACAGTCTTAGACTGAGAACTGAGAACCTACAACAAGTGCCCGTGGAACAACTGCCGGTGCAACAAGTGCCACAACAACACAACAACAGATGCCGCCGCAAGGACAGGCTAGCCACGGACACGGGCATGGAGGTGAGGAAATTGGTAATTTGTTATTTTTTTGTCATTTCTAAACTTGGTAAAAGATTAGAGTAGAAATAAAATAAACACGATGTTTTGCGAAAACCAATCTAAAGACAACATAATTTGTTAAAATCTATCAAACAAAAAGCTAGGATCATCATAACAAATAAACATACATACATAAACTTTTAAAATATAGTTTAATTAAATATAAGAAATAAATTGTGTTTTTGCTTGTTCAAAGATCATGATCACACGGGTAAGCGAAATGCTGACTTGACGCATTTTATAAAATATGCATTTGAGTAGTATTTTAGTTGTATAACTTTTTGTTTATTTTGCACTTTTAATAGTTTATGCGCAACACTTACTAATAGTTTCTAATTTCTTAAACCTACTTACATTTTCTTTTGGTACACTTTGCAAAATACGTATACATTCCACGAAATGTACGGTTTGTGCATACAGTAAGTACATTTTACGAATGCTACATTTTTTATCTTACTAAATCAGCATTATGAAGATTTCGATTTCACTTCTTACCCTTTTCACGTTATTGACTGAGTATATTAACTCATTTCTAAATTTAACTAGTGAATATCTTTATGTACCATGTGATTCGCAATAAAATATATGAATATATAAAATATGGAAATATTCAGTATTCTAAGTAGTAGGTAGTGTGTAGTAGTAGTAGTAGGTATCTAATCTTCGTGTCAGTTGATTTATAAATGTAATAATAACACAAAACTAATCTTACGTGTTTTTGTTCAATTTGTAATGGTCATGAGTCATTAGTACGTTTGTTGAATATTGTATTATGTGTGAGATATCTTTCATACAAAATGGTTTTCCTCAGGCAATGAATAAGCCATTTTATCTTTCTTTTCCTGAAAAATTCCTTGCTGAAAGTTGTTCACTTTCGTTGACTGAGCAACCCCTATTATTTTGCGTGAAGATGTCCCTTACACCCGTGTATGCACAAGTATTTATTTCTTTGCCTACCTTTTCGAACTTCGTTTTTATCCATAGTGTAATTAGGTTTCCCGTGAGAATAGATGTTACAATTAGATTGTTATTTTGAACGGGATTATTACCGCGATTATATTTATTGTTACTTCAATATTTCAACGCAGCAGTTTCATGCGTCATGGTCACGAGAATATCGAGGTAACAATAAATACAGGGTGTTAATTTAATTGCGTGCCATAGCTTAGAGGTGTTTCAGTAACGTAAAAGGAGCCTATAAAAAAATCTAACTCAAAAAATAAAAAAGAAAAGTCGGTAGGTATTCATAATGATTCCTAGAGTTGCGTCTAGCTCTCGTGCTAAAACCAATCACGCGCGACGCGCGAGTCGCATCGGCCAGTGATAGCGACTCGCGCGAGTTCGGTTATATATAGTGCGAGAGCCAGCGCAGATCTTGGAATCATAATAAATGCCGACTTATGGTTTATTACAATTAGATTGTTATTTTGAACGAGATTATTATCACGATTATGTTTATTGTTTTCGAGATCACGAAATACAAAAACTTAATCGTGAAGATGGTTTTAAACTGTCCAGTGCGTGGAACCCAGTGTTAAACGTTTACAACCGCAAAAATGGTTCGAGTCTGTTCGAAATCGCGAGTAGATACCGTGAGTGTGTCGTGAGAAACTAGTGAGTGACAATGGTAGAAGTCAAAGTGAACGCAGTCGTCGCGTCCGAAAGAGGGTAGACCGATATGGTTTCCCTTAGAAGACGTCAACATTCGCATCGCCAGTCTACTCGTGACCATGGAGTTTGAAACAACTCCGAAATATCGAGGTAACAATAAACATAATCGTGGTAATAATCCCGTTCAAAATAACAATCTAATTGTACTGAACAACCGCAAAAGTCTCAAAAATTTATGGTTTATTGATTTTTTGAGATGAATTTTTTTTATATATTCTTTATGGGCTCCTTTAACGTTACTGAAACTAAGCTATGGCACGCAATAAAATTAACACCTTGTATAATCGCTGTAATAATGACGTTCAAAATAACAATCTAATTGTAACATCTATTCTCACGGGAAACCTAATTACACTATGGATAAAAACGAAGTTCGAAAAGGTAGGCAAAGAAATAAATACTTGTGCATACACGGGTGTAAGGGACATCTTCACGCAAAATAATAGGGGTTGCTCAGTCAACGAAAGTGAACAACTTTCAGCAAGGAATTTTTCAGGAAAAGAAAGATAAAATGGCTTATTCATTGCCTGAGGAAAACCATTTTGTATGAAAGATATCTCACACATAATACAATATTCAACAAACGTACTAATGACTCATGACCATTACAAATTGAACAAAAACACGTAAGATTAGTTTTGTGTTATTATTACATTTATAAATCAACTGACACGAAGATTAGATACCTACTACTAACTACTACACACTACCTACTACTTAGAATACTGAATATTTCCATATTTTATATATTCATATATTTTATTGCGAATCACATGGTACATAAAGATATTCACTAGTTAAATTTAGAAATGAGTTAATATACTCAGTCAATAACGTGAAAAGGGTAAGAAGTGAAATCGAAATCTTCATAATGCTGATTTAGTAAGATAAAAAATGTAGCATTCGTAAAATGTACTTACTGTATGCACAAACCGTACATTTCGTGGAATGTATACGTATTTTGCAAAGTGTACCAAAAGAAAATGTAAGTAGGTTTAAGAAATTAGAAACTATTAGTAAGTGTTGCGCATAAACTATTAAAAGTGCAAAATAAACAAAAAGTTATACAACTAAAATACTACTCAAATGCATATTTTATAAAATGCGTCAAGTCAGCATTTCGCTTACCCGTGTGATCATGATCTTTGAACAAGCAAAAACACAATTTATTTCTTATATTTAATTAAACTATATTTTAAAAGTTTATGTATGTATGTTTATTTGTTATGATGATCCTAGCTTTTTGTTTGATAGATTTTAACAAATTATGTTGTCTTTAGATTGGTTTTCGCAAAACATCGTGTTTATTTTATTTCTACTCTAATCTTTTACCAAGTTTAGAAATGACAAAAAAATAACAAATTACCAATTTCCTCACCTCCATGCCCGTGTCCGTGGCTAGCCTGTCCTTGCGGCGGCATCTGTTGTTGTGTTGTTGTGGCACTTGTTGCACCGGCAGTTGTTCCACGGGCACTTGTTGTAGGTTCTCAGTTCTCAGTCTAAGACTGTATTTATTTCTACACTTTTCTTTACCAAGCTTAGAAATGACAATAAAATATTACAAATGATCAATGATCCGTGGCTAGTCTGCCCTTGCGGCGGCATCTGTTGTTGCACCGGCACTTGTTACACCGGCACTTGTTGCACTGCTGTTGATTCTCGCGACATCATTTTTATTCTACTTCTTAGCTAGTGATGTCATTTTCTTAACTTTGACGTAAGAACAGGATAGCAAATAAACACATGACATTGACATTCCCAATATGACATAAGACTGCTTAGTTCTTATCTAAAGCACCGTACGTCAGATTAGGAATGTCAAAATCAAATGTTTATTTGCTATCCTGTTCTTATGTCAAAGTTAAGAAAATGACAGCGCTAGCTAAGAATTTGTTAAGGAATAGTGCATCCAGAATTGCCGCCACTAGCACTTGTTGCAGGTTCCCAGCTCTCAGTCAAAGACTGTATTTCTACACTTATTTACCAAGCTTAGAAATGACGATAAAAATATACTATTTGCCTCACCTCCATGCCCGTGTCCGTGGCTAGCCTGCCCTTGCGGCGGCATCTGTTGTTGTACTGCCACTTGTTGCACCGGTACTTGTTGTTGATATTGTTGTTATGGCGGCTGCTGGTATTGTTCTATAATATACGTAAGTCATTTCCTCACCTCCGTGACCGTGTCCGTGGCTGGCCTGCCCTTGCGGCGGCATCTGTTGTTGTATTGGCACTTGTTGCACCGGTACTTGTTGCACGGGTACTTGTTGCACTGGCACTTGTTGTTGATACTGTTGTTGCGGCGATTGCTGGTATTGCTGCTGTTGCTGTTGTTGTTGATGTTGGTATTGCTGTTGTTGGGGAGGGGGCTGTAATACAAATGCAAAATTTCCTACTTGCAAAATGAGCTTTTCTAGAAATGTCTTTGAGTGAGGACACAATGCCTTTCACGCAAAATGTAATTTCTCAAAATGAGCATGTTAAATTTTTTTCCTTCTCTCTCACACATTTCAAAGTCAAAATAAGGGTCTATTTCTCAAAATGTGTTCTATTTCCAAAGTAAAGCTAGTATTAGAAAAAAAAGAAACCTGTTGGTGTTGAGGAGGTGGTGGAGGCTGATAATTCTGAAAATAATTAAAAAGAATGGAATTATTTTCGCTTCAATTGGCTTTTGCTAGGAAGACCTAAAAGCTACCATGCAAGATCGAGAGCAGTAGAAATCCTTTCTTCAAGCCCTATAACCCTGATGAGGGATAACAGGACTTCATCACCATTATCATAATTTAGACCAAAATACTATACAGGGTGTAAAAGAAAATACTAAGTTCCTTTAAACCACATGTTCTACTGATGATACCAAACAACTTTCCCAAAGCACAAAAATTTTAGCTCGAAAAAAAAATGCCTTTTCCATACAAAGATGCTTTCCGGGATCTGCAGTTTTGTATGGACAAGGCAAATTTTTTTTTCGAGCTAAAATTTTTGTGCTTTGGGAAAGTTGTTTGGTATCATCAGTAGAGCATTTGGTTTAAAGGAACGCAGTACTTTTTTTTACACCCTGTATTCTGCAACAATACTGCAATTGCTGTCATCCAAAATGAAGATCTCGTCAAGACCTATTATTTATTTTATCACATGAGTAGTCGCTACACCGTTATTAATTAACTATTATAGGTACTACATTACAAAAACAAGAGCGACATCATGGGAAAGATAAATACATACATACATACATATAATCACGCCTCTTTCCCGGAGGGGTAGGCAGAGACCACATCTTTCCACTTACTACAATCCTTACATACTTCTTTCGCTTCATCCACGTTCATT
>JARACY010002975.1:0-37224 GCA_029255725.1 Scrobipalpa atriplicella | reverse complement strand
GAAGCCCACAGTTACAAACTCCGCCATTTTGTTGGCAAATTACGAGTTGGCATAAAATATTGCTAACACGTGCGTTTGTGTCTGTGATAGCTTTGTAGTTTCAATATTTGCATTTTATTCGTGTGATTATTTTGAAACTAACGAAGGTAAACCGAGAACTTATAATTTAAACATATAACGAAGCATTTCGTTTAACTTTTATGGTGGAGGTTTAACATCCTCATTATAGCAATTTTGGTTTAGTCCAACAAATATCTTCAAAATAAATTATTAATTACTGTAGTTCTAGATTGTAAGCACATTCCCTAAATGAATTGAACTAAATAGAGATAATATTTATATAGGGTATTTTATTGAATTCAACCAAATTCAGAATCTAGTTCTTTGGGATTAATTCTAGGCAACATATTTTTGATAGGTAGGTCTGATCTGAATTTTGTGAATAGGTAATTAATTTTATTGCTAATTGGAACTAGTGTTAGATAAAACTAGTTACTTCATACAAATATTTCAAATCGCACCTCGTCGCGAATAACGAGCTGCCGAGATTTCAATTATCCCCTGACTCAAATTCACTCCTCGCTTAGTAGTGCTGATGGAAAAGCATCACTATTATAGAAATTCATGAATACATTTATTTTAAATCAACTTCCAGTCTACAATAATAGCTGTATAGTACTATTATTCATAATTGCCAAACTGCAAATAATAGTGTAAAGCTCAAACCGAAATTTCTTGGATACCTATCTAATATAGCTGTGAAAAAACTACTTATCTTAGTCGTTGTATCTGTTTATATAATAGTTAAGCAACAGAAAAAGTTGAAACAAAATAAATAAGATCCTATAAAACGAAGTGATCTACAAAGCTGAATTTTATGAGGAAGGAACTTCTTTGACGTCTCTTTTCGCTTACAAAGGAGCTAAAAAGACTTCAAAGAAATTTATTGTCTCCGAAAACCGAAAAAGTAGCAGATAATCAAGAACAGGTGTCAAACATTCCTTTTATATTTGTCCCGACCGACCGCACCGCTGAGGGGTCTCGTAAAAACTTACCACTTCATCGAGTGGGTTCCGTAGTCGGGTGAAGTCGGGCGCGGTCGGGCGGCGTCGGCTGGTATGGCACCGTCGGGCGGGCGGGAACTCAGTCTGAAAAAGCCGCGGCGATGGTTCCACGCATACTCCGCCTCTACCAACTCTATATCGTTAAATGGCATTGTTAATCAACAATTAAAAGTCAGTGTTTGAAACTAGAAAAAATCAACAAAAATATAACAAACCTAAGGAATGTTTGGCGTGAATGGTGTTTAATGAAGTTTGTGTGAAATTGGATGGTGTAAAATTATTACTGACTCGAAGTGACTTCTCCGCGGTATGATGTTCGCGGGCTCCACTAATAGTATGATATTTAATAAGGTAAGCTGAGAACGCCGTCTTGAATTAACTTTAATGCGTGTGCTCTAATCTTGAGTAAGTTTCTTAGTTCTTAGTTATCTTATTATCCACTTAAAACAAATGGTATTTACTTTAGTGACAAATGTGACAATAAATACACAGATTTCCTTTTATAACTTCAAATCTGTTTTATCCTAGAAATAGAGTGTGTAATAATTATTAACTACAATTATATGTTTTTTTTTATTCTATTAGTATGGTTAATTTTCTTACCGTTTTTAGACTGAATAAAATGTTACCAGATTTTGTGACAAACTTTTTATCCAAAAGTGGAACTTTAATAGTTAAGTAATATCTAGTGTCTCTTCCTTAATAACTACAACTTTAAGATTATTATTTATCACCCTGCCTCGTGATAATTATTCGACTACCATGAAGGCTTGATGCATTATTTATTAATACATCTAGCAGTCTAATGTACACTTTGGGGCCTAAACAAACGGGATGCTCAGATTCAAAACATATGGAGGCCTTTTCTAATTGGCTGCCAAACTGACCTTTTCTTTTTGTCTGAAGTAATTGTGCTTTGAACACCACCGCTGCTAAATGAGACGGAAAATAAACTGTATCAATAATAAGTAGGACAGAAAAGTATACTCAAAATTATAGAGGTAAGTTATTTGTGCAAAATACAGTGTTATATTGGTATTAGTAAAGTATTTGTTACGTTATGAATTAAAATAGTTCCTGAATGACAAATACGAAACGCATTGTAATAAAATAGTACAATGCGTACACTTTTTAAATATCTGTCTAAGTACTTATTAATAAAAAATTTACATCTTCAAAAATTCTATTTCTCTTTCTGTACAGCGAAATAAATTTAAAATTCACACAAAAACGCTCTCGTGAAAATCCCCGTATTCAATTACGTTGGAACGATTTCCATAGTCGAGGAGTTTCCTAGTTGGAATAAAGCGGTTATCCAACATGGCGATTGTTTCTTTAGTTAAAATCAGACCCAAATAATATAAATAACTATGGTGAAACGTTTATTACTGGCCACTTCAACTGGTTACTATTTTCTTTAATTTGTTTAAAACAAAAATTTCACTGAACGTACATAAATTATGGCGTAGTGGAAGTAGCAGTGGCCTGTAATAGGACCTATTACAAAAAATACCAGTCTAGCAACCTGTTTAGCGAGATGAATTTAATATTCACACAAAAACGCTGTAGTGAAGATCCCCGTATTCAATTACGTTGGAACGATTTCCATAGTTGAGGAGTTTCCTAGTTGGAATAAAGCAGTTACCCAACATGGCGCTTGTTTCGCCCGCTAACCGCGGGCCAGATCCGAATATTAATGTAGCCGTTCAACAAATCTGTCTGATTAGTTTACAGTGTTCATGTAACTCGATAAGCGTGCAGCCGGAACGCAAGTTATCAACGATTTGGTAAAACGTGTCAGTTCACACCGGAAAGCGACGCAGTGCACCCTGACCATGCTTGAAGATGCATGCGATGTACCACAAAGCGACAGGCGCGCGATGAATTTCGAGTTCTGTCAATTTATAATATCTTGCTGCATTGCATAGTATAAAAGTGTGCGCTGCGTCGCATCTGTAAGGTCAATTCACACCGAGAAGCTATGGCTTCATAAAACAAAAAGGCTGAATATACTAAGCGGTGATGATAGATATAGACCTATTTCGGGTTTCATATCTTCTCACTACTACCTCACTACTAACACGTGTTTGAACCATCCCTGTGAAATTTTCAGTTTTTAAACATTTGAACGTAATGTTTCAATTAAATAGGTAGCACTTTATGTGCCCAATTTCACAAAATGTATTAATTTATTTGATATAATAAATCAATTACAATAAAACCTTTTGAAACGTTCCAGTCCCTGAGGAGGGTGCTCTAATAAATCTGGAGTCTCAAATCAAGACACATCCACCTTAATCCCTGATTATTCCTTCACCAGCGAATTGAGGAAATTAAACGGCCCTCTAAACTCCGGACTCAAGAGGTAGGTACTATTAAATTCGTACCTTGTTACGAAAAATGAGAGAAATCATGAGATATTGAAGTAACGAATCTGAACCTTGATTAGGATTTCGCAGAGTGTAAATTTGATTTCGCCACCTCTCCAAGCGCGAGCAGATCTCGAATATTTCACTCCAGGTTTTTAGATTTTCCTTTAACTTAACGGACGACTTGTGTTCGGAATTTCATAAAAAACGTGTTAATGTAGTCAAATCGATCATTGTTTATCACGCTTTGTGTAAAGGATGTCACTCCCCGATATACTTTTTCTTGTTTCTTTACTCTATTCTCGCTGCGAGAGACAAAAGGATTCGTGATAAATCTACTGGCAAATGCAGTGAGATGAAAAAAATGTTTTCAACATTTTCTTCGTAAACTTTTTCTGAAAGAGTAAATGAAAATGTTCATTTTGAAAATCTTAACTTTATAATAAATATTCCGTCACAAAAGAATGTTGAACTTAAAGAAACTTTTGTTCACTGAAAAGAGGAAACTTCAGAAAAATAATTATTTTAATTGACGCCAAGAAACTACTTCATAAACATTTAACTTTTCTTGGAGCATTTTTATTCACCGCTCGTCGCCGGGTTGGCGTAAAAGAAGATTCTTTCCTTCGGAGTTTATAAATAATTTAGTATAGCTATCTGTTAGGAAAATATTCATGTAAAACGCATTTAGGCGGGATCAGGTTGTTGTGATATCCTTGAAACATGAAACATGAGAGGTGGTTGTCCCGCGCCCGCACTCCTCCCGTGATTTATTCTGAGGTGTGCCTTATTTTCCCATTGGAGCACTCGCTGTATTAACATGTTAACTGCTGTTTCCTGCTACAACAATATGAGCGTAGTAATATATGGGAATTAACCTCCACTTCGTACATATTTTGTAGGTGATGTAGGAAACTTCTGTTGTAACAGCTAATATTTCGCGGTGGAACTCGTGTCTACTTAAATGTGTTCCTACTAAGGTATAAATCAGGTTTTGCTTTTTAGATTTTCACAGCTATTGCAAACTATGTCCTGCTTGTATCCGTCCATAAAATAATTATAGACACATTGAGAAAATTAAATGCATGTGCTATTCATGTTTATATAGCCTTCTATCTTTAAACTAGGTACTTACTTGAGATTGTATTTTTTTTATATAATCTCGTTATTTAGGACAGGTTTGCTTTTGGAAAAAATTGCCATGTGGGCTCGAAATGAGTTAAATTCCCATTTCAAAATTAGTATGGGGGGTCGGATGAGGTTTGTTTGAAATTTCGAAAGGAACTCCATTGAAACAAAAATTGAGCATTAATTCATATTTGAATCAAATATTTGTTGTTGATATTTGTCCATCCTTAGTAAAATTTATACATAATAAAAAAAAGTGAATACAACAGAAAAAAATGTGAAGTGCGCATAGCCGATTTCAATGATTTATTCTTGATCCGAAAGATATTCGGCACAGACAACAGTAAAGGCAGCAGCGAAAGCTTACGTCAGCTTGTTCGGTTCGATTCAGGGGAATAGGAGAGTCATAATCGTAAACCGCCAGCACATCCCGAATGTATGTCGGCCGATACGGGTTTACTCTTTCCACAGTTAAAGTACGGAGCAGCAGGTATTTTATTTTTATACAAGTGAGATTAAGGGTAATTCACACCGGAAAGTGACGCGACGCGATGCGGCACTCATTTTTAAGAACGTAATTAAAAAAAAGTTTATTTAATACGCAAAAAGAGAGACATTTCATTGCCAGAACTAAAAAGCTCCTAGCGGTGTCGCGCTATACGCCTCAACCTGCCTATCATTTCGGGTTACAAGTTACAACGAGAAGGATCTTCAAGCAGCTACTCGCCACGTTGCGTCGTGTCACTTCCCGGTGTAAACTGACCTTAATTGGTTTCATGTTGACCTGCATGCTATACCCACTGGCCTCTTTGGTTTGGTCAGCAAGCGAGTTTACGTGTAACAAGACTAACAAGGTCATATTTGATTACTCGTGACATTTTAATACCGTTGATTGAGCCTACCCGCTATTACCGTAATTTATGTACCTAAATCAAAACTATTTCATTTGACGCTTTGTCTATGAAAACTCTCATCAACTTGTAAAATAGGCTTTTTATTTGAAACATACAAAACATCCTGAAAACTATCTAGAATTAATCTAGGGAGGAAATGACGTAGATTTACAACTATTATCATATAAAAAGTTAACCTTCTACCCACCTTCCGACTCCATTATTAGGATTAACTAAATAAAATTACACTGTCATGGTAGGTTTTGTGTGGCAGGAAACTGGTATGTCTAATGCTTACTTAGTAAATTAAATGCTGCATGATGCTGCTATTAAATTCACACATACTTTTAAAACACGAAATACAGAAAAGTTGTACCAACAAGCAGTTTGGCAAATATATATTTTTTATTTAATTTTGTAACAGTTTATTGTACACAGAAATATAATTATACAGAACAATTACAATTAAGACAAAAGAAATTTTCAGACCTAGAAAAGCGTAATTTCATAAAACGTAACGCGTAAACGTAACGTTTTACATACCTATCGCTCTAGTGACAGGTTGTCAGTCAACCAAGGAAACCATCAACTACAATATGCCCGAAAGCTGAAAGTAAAATTATAGTTTGTGCGGGTGTGCTACGTGCGCTACGCCGTAGCAGAGGTCTACTTACAGCAGCACTGTTCTTTGATGAGAGTAAATAAGTTACGTAATGAATGACTACAAAATGCTTACCTATTTATCGTTAAGTTTCAGTATACATTAATTTTCTTTTCTTATTTTACCACAGAACAAATCAGTCCACCAATCACATAAAACCTGAACTATAAACACACGATCTAAAACTGGTAACAAGGTAGAGGAAGCGTTCCATATTCGCCCCAGTAGCACTGGTATACACTAGTACACGTATGTCGGGTGTGTATCCGGCAGACGCGACGCTGGTAATCCCTTTAGTGGGTAACGAACTGGGCAAGGGTCGACCGATGGCCGATGCACTTCCCGATACGGCTCTATCGTTCAACGCGCGCCGGATTACTTTGAAATAGGAAACGTTGTGAATTTTTAATCTATAAGAGCGAATTGAAAGCTTTCTGTGTTTGCGGATTTAGGTTGTTAGGTTTTAGGCTGGGTGCTGGATGGTTTTTTGTGTTTTGTTGTTTATAGTGCTTGTAATTTTTTTGTCCAGATTCATGGCTAGAATTACCTTCCTTCGTTTGAAAACGAATGTAATTTTACTGTGTATAAATAACATCTGTGTCACAGTTTGCACACTGGCTTTGTTGGAGGTCCCAGAAAGGTTTTAGGACGAAGTATTTCGCGTGCAAACACTGTGTAAGTTAACCGGCCGTGTATGTCGCGTGCCACTGAGAGCATACAATAACGTCCCGTGTACTTAGAGTTATGAGGCCTCCACTGTATTTGCATATGTTTCACCCCGTTTCGGTATCTAGGTAACATCGCCAGGTATTTCCACACAAATCCGCACTATTTCTTCTGAAAGAAATCGGTTTGTATCTTATCAACCCACTCGACTGTTTTGCAAAACTTTCTTAGTTTTCCAATTTACCAAAGAAAATTGTATGCAGATAGAACAAGCAATATTTTATTCTATACAAGTGTCTCGCTATTGTTTCTATTTCCGTTCAAATGGAATTTGTTTGCGCTCGTTATTTTTACCTTAAAATTAAAAATAGATGCTTTTCCTGTAGTTGTTTTCACGTATAAACTGACAGGCTATAAATTGTTTTGCGAAAGTGCACTATTGCAGGTTGTGTCGGGTGAAAAATGTACACGCGGCCGAGCACATTGAAACAGTCACAGTCACTCGGCTGGCGTGAATAATTACACAACCATTGAGTAAGGGGATACTTCGGGAGTGACGAACAACTAATTTACTTAATGATAATTTCCTAACGAATAAGGGCGGTACAGTTGGTGTTGATAGAAGTTTGAAGAGTTTATTTAATTAAACAATCTTTCAAAGTTTCAAATCGTTAGGTACTTAACATTGGAAATTGAGTACATTTTGTGATTTTGTCAGTACGAGTATAAATTAAATTTCGGTGTCCCTGCGTTTCTGCGGTCGTAAAGAAAAATTCGTACGTTGTTTTCCCCCAAGGTTATATGACAACAAGTGTGAAAAATGTGATGAAAACAGTTATTAGACGCGTGAGGCAGCTTAGCACAAAGAGTGGTGGCACAGACAAGCCGTGGCCACGTTCTTGGCGGCTGTATTCTTTACGAGCTACTTCCACTGCGCTCAGGATTAATATTCTTTCTCCGTCCTCCCAAAGATAGATGGATAACTTAATTAAGAAATTTTCAAACTTTCCAACCCTTTTGAGATTTGCCATATTTTTTCGAGGTCGCAGAGCAAAATTCGGACCCACTTTGGAATAAAATTAATCTCTACTTTCTCCCTAATTTTATGGGTTTTGAAAACAAAGGACCCTAAGCTATCGTGAATAAATGAATAATCAGGTCCGGCCATGAACTTTTGATCGTACCTCTTTATATGCAAAGCAATGGACTGTTTATGCCGAATTGCTTATCAATTCCGGAATCAGCGATCCCTTTCAGATTTTACGCGGCATTTGAATAAACTAGTTCAACTAGAACATTTTTCTTCAGAAGCAGTTATTTTGGGATCTAGTTAAAGTTAGATTAGAAGTATTCCGAACACTAGACCCGCGTGGTTTGTTGAAAGTTGGTGCAATGTTCCGTGAAGTAGGAACCTGCTACCCCATCCTCGGAGTGCTTACTTTTGCCGAGTTTATTTGACTTGCAGGTATTGCCGACGTGAAGCCCCAACTCTGATTAAAGTCTTGTTTTCAGACTCACCACAAACTTTCGTGCGTTTTCTAGTTTTATCTCGTTTCATTCCGTATAATGTGCGAAATTATTTGAAGCAACTCTTTTCTTTTTAAAAATATATTTAATTCATATCATAACTATTCGATAAAAAAAAGGAACAAGAAGAGATTTTGTAATCGGATTTAGGTCCGTATTTATAATCAGCTCTCAAGAGTGACAGCGAGTTTGAGTTCGTATCAGAAATGTCATTTCAGTACAAAACAGCCTGTCAAATCCATACTTAATATTGCGCTCAATCTTGAGATCGCTTTATAAATACGAGCCTTAGTTAGCTTTTGTAATATTGTAGTAAAAGGATCATTTTGTGTAATAACTACGCGATCTAGCGATCTTGTGGCTTTTTAGTAGATGATACTTAAAACAAAATGCTGGTGACAAACATATTCTTACAAAAAACATATGTTTTTTTAGGTTATGATAGATTTAAACTCACTTCCTCGGTCAACTACCTTGTGAGTTTGAAAATTTTGGCTCTACATTTTCATGTTCATTATTTGGTTTGACCTAGGTATATTCATTGTAGAAAGTTAATAGTTGTCATCAGCCCATACTTAGTTTTTAGGTATCGGTCACTATTAAATAATCACCCTATATTATATAGCTTTTCGGTACGGCCCAAAAAAATAAAATTTACAAAGTAATGTTTGCAAGGTGAAGTTGTGCGGGCAAGCCTCGGATGTTGTTTTTCGTTTCATTATTCAAGCAGGATTGTTTGTTGGTTTTTAACTTCAAGTTTGTATTTTTCTTCCCTGATTGAGTTTTAAGCTAATATTTATACAATTTGCTGTTCGTACATTTACTGTGAAAGTAATCGGTGATGCGTAGCTGTTTCAGAAACAACCCTTTCAAGGTATTTTAATGAAAATTCCAGTGCATTTTAATGCAACTTTCAGCATTTTTAATACGATAAGGTAATCGATGTACTATCAGATTGCTTTTACGTAAATTTGTTTTTTTTTTACATTATTGTGTTTTGCTCTCATCTTACTATGATTTTCTAATTTTAATTTGTGACGATAATTTTATCCTTGATTACTGTAATTTAATAATGAGATTAATAAATCTAATCTAAATTTTTTGTTTTCATTTCTTAGAAGAATTTCCTGGTGAAAGTTGTTCAGTTTTGTTGACTGAGCAACCTTCATCAGTTCGCGGGAAGCTGTCCCTTACACCCGCTGTTAAGTTGATGAATGTTTAAATATTGGTTACGATATGAGCTATTTTTTGCTAGTCTAGTGTGCTTTGACTGCAGTAGCGGTGTGTCTGCCATAAGTTTTGCTTTTACTCGTCACCATGTCGCGGCACTGCGTAAAGCTTTGTATAAAAATGGCGACAACGCCTCAGGGATATTGGTGTCACAGCGACTGAATGTACTATAATCATTACACTAGCCTTTTCCCGAATTTCATTCATGGGGTAGGCTACCTAACCCGACTGTTATAGTATGTATGGTGGTAGGTATTAACTTTTTAAGCCACCGGGAAGTCACAAAGATAAACGGGGTGTAAGGGACAGCTTCCCGCAAACTGATAGGGATTGCTCAGTCAACGAAACTAAACAACTTACGCCCGTTTTTTTTTTTCAGGTAATGAAAAATTACTGTATGTAGAGGTCAATAATGTATTTTAGCATTTTGAAGAGTGGCTTTCTACATTTGAATCAAAAAGACGTCAAGAAAGTATTTTTTATAATAAAATATGCCTTTATAAATTGTGGTTGCGTAGGTTTCATTGATTTCCCTTCCACCTTCAAAATGCGACAAAATTTGAGAAATGTGGTACATTTCTCGATTAAGGCCACGAAAGTCACGCAACAAAGGTATATAAAATACAGCGAGTTATTTTTTTAATAGAATAAATGAATAGGATGTTAATTAACCTGTAATCCGTAGTTAAAGGGGTGATTTTATTAATGAAACTGAAGAAAAATCTTCACCCATTTTACATGAGAAACATAGGCTAAAATAGAAAAAAAAACAATCTCCCCTGGCAATGACTCAATCAGCTAACGCCTTTGGAATAGAGATCCATTTTATTTCTATATTTTCCTGTTTTCGAAATGTTGTTCAGTTTTATGGGTGGGATCATTCAATTTACACCCTGTAAATGTTTATTAACTTGGGCCTCCTGTGCCTACTTGTAGCGCCTTCTTCCACTCTTTAGATGTCTGGATGTCAACCACATTTTTAATCGAACATGTCACGCATGTTAACAATGTTGCTAACTGTCGAAATGTTCGACTGTATTTGGTAGAATTTCAATTCGCATAAAAGAATTTAAACTTTTTCAATTTCTTTTATTAGAATCTGAATGAACTGAAGTTTTACTAAAAATGGCAGTAGAGAAAAACAAATCTTGAAAAAAGTTAAGAAATCGGATAATTTAAATTTAAAATATTCTGCAAATTACTACTATTGCAAAATCTTAATTTGACTTCATTTTAAATCTGCAAAAACAACTTTAAATTATAACTATTATCATATTAATTTGAGTAAGTTCAAAACAAAGCAGACCATCTAAAAACTAATTGCAAAAGTTTATAACTTCAATAACAAGCCAAAACAGCACTATAAATAAGGGTAGACCATATGTTACGCAATAAAACCAACTTTGTACTAAAATTCGGCAAAATTCGGCTAAAATTCGGTTGTTTCGATTTTTGTGGGGCCCGGTCACGCGTGACATGC
Source organism: Scrobipalpa atriplicella (assembly GCA_029255725.1). Classification (NCBI taxonomy): domain Eukaryota; kingdom Metazoa; phylum Arthropoda; class Insecta; order Lepidoptera; family Gelechiidae; genus Scrobipalpa; species Scrobipalpa atriplicella. Next base: position 26,206 of record JARACY010002975.1, on the reverse strand, counting down.
ACATAGAACATGTAAATGTGCGGTTTACGGGAACGAATGATATGTTATCGTGCATGCATATCATGAATACCTACGTTACGTATACACTACATAGACATAATTCAACGTATGATGGAGCGACATGTCTTTTGATATTGCGAGACATATTGCCGCGGTATTATGGGTGATAAAAAGAATTAGTAATTTCAGTCTGCGTGTCTGGTGAAATATGAGGGATATTATATTCTGATAATAAAAAATATTATGAGATTAGTCTTAGCACAGTAAGAACATAACATAGGTGGAATGTCATTTTTGTTTGACAATAAATTTAAGGATGCAGAGATGCGATTACGTACATGCTTAAACAGAACTCACTTAGAAATCTAAAATGTCATTCAATTAACTGACTTTTTGCCCTATGAGAATCGAACCCACGGCTGCCGGATCCTGAACTCAAAACTTCAAGAGTATATATACAAGGGCAGTCACGTGATGTATAATTTAATTCACGGTAAACAGAGAACATATACAGTAGCTTGCTTGTTCCGGGGCCAACCACACTCCATGGGGAGATCTCGGTTTTAGTGTTTACTGATTGTTTCCTAACAAATTAAGTAATTTATAGAAGGTTACCGCGTTGTAGGTTCAGTAAAGAGAATACTTTTAGATTTAAGTAGCGAGTTTTTTTACTACATCCTATGAAATTATTAAAATGTCAAAAGAATCATGTATTCAAACTACTTATCAATTTACTTGTGGATAATGAAGTTTTCTAATTAATTGCTATCGTTATTGAAACCCAATATGAGTTTAAAGGTTAATCCTCGAAGGCAAGATTCCTGGCAAGAGATCACCAGACCAACCCAGAAGAAAATAGATAGACGACATCAAAGATTGGACCAAACTTCGTTATTATGACCAGCTAAAAAGAGCGGCTCAAGACCGCGTTGGTTTCTACATGCTGACCTTCAAACTTCAATTTGAAGATATAATACAGAAGTTTTTTTATTCAATACAAAAACACAGTATTGTTATATTATAATAGATGACTTATTATAAAACAATTACTAACACGTGTTAGCTCCCGGCGGAGTGCGGTCACGTGCGGTTGTGTCCGACCGACATGTTACGCACTCCGCACATCAAACCAAACATTGACGTTGAAGGAGGATAGAGAATTCGCACAGTTGTTTAGAGCTACGGCATGGATCGCCAAGGTCGTGGATTCAAGTCCCACTTTGGTTATTATAATAACTACAATTAAACAATTAGGGTACTAACATTGTGTTCGCCCCCCGTCGGAGTGATGTCACGTGTGGTTGTGTCCGACCAGCATATTACGCACTCCGCACGTTGAAAAAGAAGGTGGAATATAGTATTAATGGTTACTATTTTATTTTCTATTTTTAAAAACAGCAATATTTTCATATGAGTTTGTTTTTTATTAATGTAATTGTGTGATGTATTTTTAGAATCAGCTCATAACGCCCATTCATTTGATACCCCACACGATAGGCTACAGAAGAAAAATATACCCCCTTTGAAATTTCTGTTCCACCTCCACCCCCCCTTTTTTGCGGAGTTCGGCTGGGCTACAAAGCGATTTGAGCTTATATAGACGAGTACTATACCATATCGACACGCCCAAGGAACAACAACGTAACTTGAGTTACGACAAAAATGAGTTAAGTTCATATCCTTCTTTATCATATTTTTCTCTACATTTGTGTCCAACAAACGTATCTCTAAGTGCAATAGAACCGAAGTTAGCGAGAATCACAACAAAGTAACCTGCGGTCGATTTCTGAAAAAAACACATGTTCGACGGATAAAACGTGCTATATTGAACTACAATTTTGTTTTACGGATCAAAAAGGCTCCCTTTTAAAAACGTTGCAACTTATCTTTAGTTACATTGTTTTGATCGTATTTTTTTTTAGATAAATGTACATGCAAAAATATTGCAAATTGAGTTACGTTGATTTTCTCCGTATTTTATATGAATCAAGATAAGTTATTATCATTTTAAGTTGAATTAATATGTTTTAGTCGTTTCGTTACAAATCGGAAATAGCGCATTTGAAATTTAAAACATCGTATATTTATTAAAAAATTTAAAACCAGTACTTTTTCATTCTGATTTCTTGGGAACATAATAGTAAATTGAATTACGAATATATTTTCCAGTATTTTAGTTTTTGGTGAACGGTAAATTCAGTTTAATCGGAATAAATTTGATGTTGTATTTGGGTCATTTTCCCACCCGCATTTTTAGTGCGTCCGACGTGAAAATACTATTTTAAATCTGTAAAAACGATCTGAAACGATCTTTGGTGGAGTGTCCGCTACCCGATTTGCGGCAGAAACCCTTTGAAAACTTTTGTTTAAGAGACAGTTTAGTTTAGTAATTTAGAAAACTGTAATCTGATTGAACTAATTTAATATAAAAATGGAAAATTAACGCATATTGTCTAAGAAGTTTAGAAGTTATAGTAACTTAAAGAAGTGTCCGGGAGAACGAACTAATTTTGGTGGTTAATTTTTAAACGCTCTTAAATCAACAATAGCTAGTTCCACAAACACGATGTCCACATTTCCTGCTCCAGTTCAATGTGCTCAACCAGCTGCAAGTGATAATCAGCTGCAGTTGGGCTTCATCTTTCAGCAAAAAACATAAATATGTCTTTTGGTGGCATGGGCGACAAATATTTTGAAATATTTCTTACTCATTTATTGACCGTGTGTGTTGTGATTTTTCCAAGTTGTTGCTATAGTTCAAATTGCCTTGTAGTATTGTTTTTGAAAGTATATCTATAATATCCCATATTAGAATAAATAGCGCGTTACAATCATTTAAAGTGAAAAAAATAATTTTGGTGGGCGTGTTTTGGTGGCGAAAACGCCATTTTGGTGGCGAAAACTAATTTTGGTGGAAAAATCGCGCCACCAAAATTTTAATCGCGCCACCAAAATTATTATTAGGCTATCAGAGCTGATTAATATGTTACACTTTTGAAATTATGTTTGCGTCCTTTATCTTTGGAATAAGAAATAATTGCAAATTATAAAAATGATTAATTAAATATAAGAAACAAGTATGTCTCTTCATAAAGTGCGTGGTTTGAAATAGTTTTTCATCAACGTGAGATCATCATCATCATGTCATCTTCTATCTATGACTTACGATGCTGCTGTCTTTCCGGTGATCCTAAGTGACAGCTGCATCTATCCAATACTTACAATGCTGCTGTCTTTTCTATGATCCTAAGTGGTAGCTGCAAATATCCAATACTGACGATGCTGCTGTTTTCCCGGTGATCCTAATTGGCAGCTGCATCTATCCAATACTTAGGTATGATTCTGCTGTTTTTTCTGTGATCCTAAGTGGTAGCTACGTCTATTCAATACTTACGATGCTGCTGTCTTTCCGGTGATCTTAAGTGGCAGCTGCGTCTATCCAATACTTACAATGTTTTTGTTTTTCCTGTGATTTTAAGTGGCAGCTGCATCAATTCAATACTTACGATGCTGCTGTTTTCCCAGAGATCCTAAGCGGCAGCTGCGTTTATTGTATTGTAATGGCCTCGAATTTGCGTACGCAATTCTTAGCTTATTGTAGGATACTCCTGGCAATTTCACAAATACGGAAAAGAAAAGAGACAGGACATATACAGGTATCATTTGCCTGCTTAAGCTAAGGAATGCATGCGCAGAATCGAGGAAATTATTTGCCCTCTACGTACATACATACACATACATAAATCACGCCTGTATCCCTAATGGGGTAGGCAGAGCGTTAACGAGCCAAATAAAGGTCAGTACGCCTCGTCTGACAAGTTTTGAGGGTTGTATAAGATAGATTTGTATATTGCTGTAGTGACAGGTTGTCAGCCCATTGCCTAGATTACAATATATTAAAACCCTCGGATCCCTTAGCTGGTTTTTACAGCATGCCCGGGAGGAGATGCAGCTGGCACATTCTATGTTTTTCTATCGCTCCCAGTCCAGCATGGAAGAATTCCTTCCTATCCTTCTACGTGCTTCTACTTTTCTTTGTATGAATGAAAAAAGGTTTATTTTTGTTGTATTTAGTGTCTGAAAATGACCGTACTTTATCTTAGGTTTAAAAACAAGTTTATTTTTGATGTAGTACTAGTAGTCTAATATTAGCCAACTAGGTATTAATTACTTTTGCTTTGGTATGAATAAGGAATAGTTGACTTTTGTTGTTACACTAGTATTCTAATAATTAGACTACTAAGGTATTAAACACTTTTCTTTGGTATGGAAATGAGGTTATTTTTTGTTGTATCACTACTATTCTAATACTTGCCAACTAGGTATCCATTTATTATTATACTTTGGTATAATTAAAACTTAAAGATTTTGTGAAAAAGTGTTTTATTGCATTGCATTATAGTAAGTGAATTTCAAACAAGCCTACACTAAGGGCCGCAATTATAGTTGAGACTCAGAACCGCACTCGGGAGTCGATCAAGCAAGTCATAATTAAACTTTTACTCAGAACTTGAGTAGCTTGTTAATTTATAAACGCAACCGCACTCAAATCAGGTACGTATCAGCTAAATCGAGTTCATAATCGTGAGTCAGTCTTTTTCTTCTTCTTTTAACTTATTTGGCTATTGCAACTGGCAAATCAGCCAGTGTCAAGGCTGCTTTCACCAGATTTTTCTTAGTTTGGCTAGGACAATGTAGGCTGAATCACTTGATTGACTGGGGAAGTTATACAGGGTGTTAAAATCAACTATAAGGGACGTATGGGAAAGTTATACAGGGTGTTAAAATCAACTTTACTCTGTGTATAGGGAAGTTATACAGGGTGTTAAAATCAACTCTACGGGGTGTATGGGAAGTTATACAGGGTGTTAAAGTCAACTTTACAGGGTGTACAGAGAAGTTATATATGGTGTTAAAATTGATTTTGACACCCTGTATAACTTCTCTATACACACTGTAAAGTTGATTTTAACACCCTGTATAACTTCCCCATACACAGAGTAAAGTTGATTTTGACACCCTGTATAACTTCCCCATACACCCCGTATAGTTGATTTTAACACCCTGTATAACTTCCCCATACACCCCGTATAATTATTTTAACACTCTGTATAACTTCCCTATACACCCCGTTTAATTGATTTTAACATCCTGTATAAATGGCGCAAAACACATGGCTGATACGCACTTAATACGTGACTAGCGACACATCCCGAGTGCGTGCCCGCGTTCTAAATTTGAATTATAATATTTATAAATTAGGAGCGACTCGGCTGAAGTCTGAGTCGTGATAGCGTACCTAAGTAGGAACTAAAAATTAGACTGAGTAAGACAGGCGACTTAAAACTCTACATAAAACTAGTATCAAATTTGAGTGACTTTTATAAATACAAGCATTAGATTACTTTAAGGTCAAAAGGTGCTAATAGCATAAGATAACTTAAACGTAACTCAGACATACACTGGTGTTCACCGTAAATTTAAATTATCTCTTCAATTTTGATGCTCAGTATCTCAATTTACGTTGTTCTTGCAGGTAATAAGCATCCTAGCACTTAATTGTAAGTCATAAAACTCAATGAAATCAAATTATTATGATAAAAACAAATATAACATCATATAAAACCCGTTACATGTATTCTTTAAAACGAACAATCACTTCAATTAATTAAAAAACAAAAGCAGGAGAATTTTTTTAAACCTTAAAATTGCTCTCCTGTAAAATTGACAGAATTGAGATACGTTGTTGTTCCTTGGGCGTGTCGATATATTACTGTACTAATTTTGAAGCACTTTTTTGTCTTATCAAACCAACTAGAGGGCAATTTTAGATTGAAATGTGTAATGCTATTATAAAAGTTTATCAGCCTTTCGCCTGAATTACAATACACTGTAGTCTGTATCCCTCAAATCCCTTTGCTGACTTATACCAGCATGCCCGGGAGGAGAAGCAGCTGGCACATTCTACGTTTTTCTATCACTCCCAGTCCAGCATGGAAGACGTCCGGTATAAAGCATAAATATTGCATGATCGTAAAATAACGACAAACAATCGATATGAAAGTCTGGATTGCTACGAGCTACGACCGTAGAACTCTCGTAGCACGTAGCACTCGTAAACTAAAATGGTGGTTATTTGCTATTAAAATTATACTGACAATGTATGTTGTTCAAATAAAAAAAATGCCCGTATCGTAATATAAAATTGTAAACGATAATATGATGTTGGCCTACTTTATTTAATATTAACACTCTACCTTCATGAACGTCGGTAAATGTAGGCCTCGGCACATAAAACCAACGTCGCATGTCAGACTTTTGATGCGAACATTAAACAAGAAAACCTATTGTAACTTGTAACAGAACAAACAAACATTAATGAAATAACATTGGAAACAACTGAAAATTCTGCCATATTGATAAAATAAATAACCAAGAGTCTCATTTGAAGACCGCGGAAAAGTTGTTTACACAAAATACGATTTATGTTTTCGACAGCTAAATTATCCGTTCTATTGAAACGCCAGTCGGTTTGATTTGTGCCTTCTCGTCATGGCGATGGCGGTATTGTTTCAGGCAGGATATCGGCACACGGTGCACGTCCTACCCACCGTGTGCCGAATGCTAATCTAACGTTTTCAATATTTTTTCTTATAAAGCGTATGAAATATTACTCAGCTTGTATTGATTCTGACCTGTATTGCGGCGTGGCACTGTAGTGCCTTCAGTGCCTTGTTCGTACATAAATAATAAACAAATCGTTAATTTAGACTTCCAGAGCTTGTTAAAGAAATTAAAGGTACTTATTTCTTAAAACATGACACGGAAAAAATCGGACATAGGGGATTTAATGCCATAAAAGTACCAATTTATTTCCTAAGGCTTATAAATATTATAACCGTTTTTACTTTTACGTTTTAGTATGCTTGTGATTAGAAACAGCCGGTATTTTCTATGCTTTTATCGCTCTCATTCTAATACGGAAGCAAACGCGATAAATGTTATAGTAATAATGGATATAATATATAATTTATCTCTTTCTGTTATAAACAGTCATATAAGCTGTTATAGCAGCATTAAGAGGAATAATATTGAAGTTACTAGTAGAGTGCACAAAAACCCAATAAAACCGAACCAACGGTTCCATATGCAGATATTGAAGCTCACAAAGACCCGCTTTGATCGAATCAACGCTCTAATTAAGATAATATCGCCTCCCCTCTCTTTTATACATTTTCGTCGACGCTTTTTGCTCCAACATTCAGACCATTAATTTAGTTACCTCGCCTCTAAAAAGTCAGAGCCGTACTTTAAATAATAGGCTGGCAATTTGGATCCAATTATGTTACCCCACTTGTACATAACCAGGTTAGTAGGTGCGCAGCGCACACATAGGTACAGTTCCGAATCAATTTACAGGGAATTTCAGCAAAAGATTGAGTGGAAATTGGATTAAACAGCAGGCAACTTTTAGGGGTTCCGCTTAATCCCCTTGAACCGAGCTGGCTATGTGTTTACAATCCATCCATGACTGTGAAGTCCTTATATAGGTACAACTTAAAGTAATGGCGCCCTAGTTTACGCTTTATAATCTTTTAAAAAAAGTAACGATGCTGGCCACAGAATAGAATAGGCGCTGAACGCCAGCGACTTCATAATCTGCGATGCTGGCAGCTACATGGGCAGCTAAGATTTAAATATGACTTTCGAATACGGCGCCTCACTTCGCGGCCGTCCCCGTTTTTTTTTTGTTATTGGTACCTATAACCTTTTTTATCCATATAAACCTTTTTTAATATTCAGTACTAGCTTCAAATTGGACCTCAAAACAGCAACTAAAACTTTTAATTTTTTAAGTAGTTTTTCGTAGCCGCCCTTAGAAAACACTCACGACAATGTGAAAACAAGAAACTTGTTTGGTTTTCATTGCGTTGTGTGCTTAGGCTGTTTGCTCCTCGGTCTGGATTTTTTGTGTAATAGGGTCATTCTTTGAGAGGTCGAAATTTTCGGTCACACGCTTAATACTCTAATGATATAAAACGCACAGCTTAAAACTCTTTTTTATATGTTTGTTTGTTTAATTGACTACCTAGAATTCCTAATTTCAACATAATATTACAAAATACGTTAAACAAAACTTTAGTTAGAAACCTGAAATCGGGGTCAAAACTAGCGTTCTTCGCGTGTCACACTCTGCTCTTCCGAAATTGAAAAGCTTATAGCAATTTATTTACCTGGACTATGTCGTACTTTTTACCCATTAAAATGATCCTGGAAAACCACAGATTTATTTAAAATAATAAACTACACACATATTTAAACACCAACATTCACAAAACAAGCACTTTGTGTCGGTCACACGTTTTCGAGACTTTTGAGCGCGCGGTTTGAAACGACTCTTACGTCTCAACGAAGCTAATTATGACCAGGAAAACACTCCCGCCCTTTGCCAGTCCTGACATGGCATCTGAGGAAAGAGGCCTGGTGAGTCATCGCAGTTCCCGAAAAAAAATAGAAGGTGCTTAATTTTCGAGACCAACATTTTTCTACCTACGCAGATCACTCAAGTGGACATGTGTAATGTATGATAGAGTAACACTTTGAATCTGTTATTACTATTATTAACTCGTAAATATAACCGAGATTTTAGATTAATTTAAAAAAAAGGAATTTATTGCATAGTTTAGAGAGAAATTGCGAAAATACCTCAAATTCGGTCACTTGGGTGGCGTGATTTGGGTGGCATTTTGTCCACCAAAGCGACATTTCACACCACTCAAGTGACTTATCTTATTACTTGAACAAAATTCATATGAATACCGCGTTCTTATTGTAAAGTAATTAATGTAAAACATTATTTATGAAGCGTATAGTGATAATCTTGTCTAATAGCTCGTTTATTATGACTTTTCGTTTGCTGACTGATAATCCTTCGCCCCGGAACTTCTTCCTTGGCGGAAATCTCCTTCGGACATACTCAGGCTCCCTGGAGAGGCAATCCACGGGGCCTGCAACTACCCCTGGGTTCTTCTTTAGCTACCCTCCGCGGTCAAGCCCACCGGGTGAGACCTCATGGCAAGTCGTGCAATGAACTGGTCGATGTTCTCCCACTCGAGATCTTATTCTCATATATATTGGAGTCTTTATTGCCGATCGGACAGTTAAGTTTTCCTGGGCTCTGATCTTCTTTTTCAACAAGTTGCACGCGAGAGCGTACCAAGCGGGCGCCGCGTACGTCAGCCTTGCGCGCAAGTACGTTTTGTAGATGTTGAGCTTGGTTTTCGTGGGCAGTTTGCTATCTTGCCGCAGTTTGGCTCGGGCTGCCTTGACTTGTCCAACCGCGTTCGTGTTTTTTCATGGTGAGGTTCCTGTCTATAGTTATACCGAGATGTTTGACAGGGATTTTGAACTCCTGTCCATGGAGGCGAAGTGGGGATGGTAAGTGGCATCTTCCTATGATTAGAGCCTGTGTCTTGTCTTGGCAACGTTTGCTTTCACGCGCCAATGGCTCAACCAGCCTGGGAGCGCGTCGACCGTCGGCTGCATTTTCTTGGCTGCATGCTGTGGTTTGTAGGACGCTGAGATGAAGGCCGCATCGTCAGCGAATAGAGCCAATAAAACGTCACCCACTCTGGGTATGTCGTACGTGTAGATGGAATAACACGCCGGGGAGAGACAGCCAGCTCCTTTGAGGGACTCCCGCTTCGATGGGGTGTTCAGTGGATCTGGCACCTTCGACGGCCACGTGGAAGTTTCTGCCTCTGAGGAATGACTCGATGGTCTTGACGATCCTTCTGGGTGTTGAGGTTTTCGACAGTTTGTAGACGAGCCCGTCGTGCCACACCCTGTCGAATGCCTTTTCCATGTCAATTATTACAAACACCGAGTATTCCATCTTGTTCATCCTCGTAGCTATGTCATGGTTCACTCTAGCAGGTTAGAGAGTTGTGGAATGCTCTAAGCGAAACCCGAACTGTTCTTGTCTTGGGTATGTGAGGCAGGATAAACTTCTCAAACACTTTGGAGAGCGTTGGGAGCAATAAGATGGGCTGATAACTCTCCGGGTTGGCCAAGTTCTTGCCTGGCATCGGAAGCACAATGATTTTTGCGCTTTTTTATGGTGTGTGGAAATTACCAGTTCTGAGGATTCCGTTGAAGACTTGGGTGATTGCTTAAACGGTCTTCTTGGGTAGATTTCCCCCAACTCATGTTTGATTCGGTTGGTGGTTGAGATGGTTCTTTAATGGAGGGAATCTGGTGAAGAATTTTCTGGTGCGCTTCTTTTCCTCTAGCAGGTCTCGCAAGTGTTGTGGGAGTAGTGGTTGCATTTTGTTCTTGGCTTGAACATCCTTGAGCTTTCTCCAATGAACAAAATGGTGTGGTGATTTTAGTGGTAGCTTGGTCGATTTCTCCAGGGGTCGATACGGGATGGTCCAGTTGGAAGGTTTCCATTTAACGGTAATAATTTGCAGAAATTGCGACTATGCCTTGAAGGGTTTTTCCGTTTACTTATTATAATGTAAGAGATTTCAGGATAAGATTTGCAGTTCGCATTTAAGTTTTTGAAGTAAACAAACTGTTATAATATCATTAAAAGTAATCAAAAAGGATATTAAACTCATGCTGACGGTGGTAATCTTTCACTTTTTCCTCATAATAATAACAAGGTCACTCGAGTGGCACAATATGTCACGTTTGGTGGCATCGAAAATTTCGAAAATTAATTCTGTTGTAACCTGTGGTTAGATATGAGTAATTTTTTGTAATTAAACTTTTATTGATCTCTTTATTATTCTCCAATATAAAAAAATGGCAAAAACGCACAAAAAAAATTCGCCACTAAAGTGACCCGAAGAATCATTTCTGAAGAACGACCCAATATTTTGTTTAGTACACTCACACCAATTTTGAGATCGATTTTATGTATATTTCGGTAATAAAAACGTTTCATTACTCTTCATGTCGTAAATATTTACCGATATAATTCTTTATGGGTTCTTATCGAGTTAACACCGAAACAGCCTTATTTGTATTCCGTTCAGTTTTAACCCTTCAACTGCGGGCGATTGGTGAGGCTACCAAGAATATATAAATCAAATTCTGTACACGGTGACACTGACGACAGCGCCAAGTTACGACATTATTGCGAATGGTTACGCAGATGTATTAAATGATCAGGAAGAACCGACCTTTATTGTTATTCTGCTTGCGTTAAACCCTTCAGCTGCTGTCGGAGAAGTTGAAACTAGTTTGTGCTGGCTGAGAATCACACTTGTCATTTTCTGGTCCGACAAAACCAAGATTATTAGTTAGATAGAATTATTATTGCTGGCCTAATGCTATTTCTCGCTGCTTATTAAAGTATAAGCGTCAAAAACCACCAAGTCCTTTTTCTGAGATCGTACATTTTTTTTTACATTTACCTAAAATTTACTACTTTATTTATCTTCTTCTTTATTCTTTATTGTACACACAGAGATTCTTAAACTAAACTTAAACTAGAGACATCATGTACAAAGGCGAGCTTAACTCAAAATAATTGAGTTGTTTGTGTCTAAAGAGTAAACGAAATGCAAATGGATATATTTTTCATGAATGTCTTGCCGAATATAGTAGCGTGTGTAGTTCGCGATCAATTTATCACGGCTCTCCCACTCGTCACATCTTATTTGTATTCTGCTCAATCTCATCCCTTTAACTCTCAACTGCCGGAAAATCTTGAACCATTTACTAGGTGCTGTGTAGTTTTATTCCAACTATATTTTCTATGTCCAAATTTTTGTGACTTGCGATGCGATAGTTTATCTTATTCTTTAATAATTTTAGTACTTTTCGGGCAGCAACACACCTGCGTAGAGTTTTGCGCCGAAAGTTCTGTTTAACACGCTGTCAATGCTTTTTTCATTGCCTACAACACACCTGCGAAACCTGTCGGTCGAGCCGATCCTTTCGCTACTATACCCCTAGTATCCTGTATAGTGTACACTGTGTAGTTACCACTTACACCCAGTATCACCATTGTAAACATCTTGAATAGCGCCATATTAACCCATTGACCGTCATTTAGCGCGCCGAACATGAATCAGCGTAAAATCGACTGTTCGATAGGCGCAATTAGGTGTGACCTATACGACCGAAGGTCCGGCCGCCGAAGGTTCCGCCGCCGAACGATACGCAGATGTGTTGCTACCCTTCAATGGGCGTTTTAAAAACAGTAATAATGTTAAGTAGATTTTGTCAAAATACCTATCTAGCCTATTCATCTGCGCGTAACACAATCACCGCGTATGGCTGACAAAATAGCTAATTCTAATGTAATCCGATCATGATTGGCGCGGCGACCTGGATACGATGTCGTTGTTGTATGGAAATCAGAAATGGTGTATGTATTGTCAGTAGCATGATGAGCATCGCGCTTATAATGTCCCCAATTTGTCCCACGCTTATTTGTCGTTATTGCCCCTACATCTACTGAATGCATAATTGCAGATTAGACACAATATTGACTATCGATCGTGTGATTACCGTTTATTATTAGATCCGGGTAATATTAGCTTATTACTGGTTTGATTTAGTTCTGTTTTTATTACATTGTCAACTATCTATCCGTCGGAGCTCAATAACTACGCAACAAATTTTTTACGACTTTCACCAACGGATGATTCGTATAATAAAGCAAGGAAAATAAATTGTAATTATGTGAACTACTTAATTGCTTACAAGTACGGGACCTATTATTATTATGTATCATTGTAATCGAATACTAATGAAATCGTATTTTGATATTAGGATCTTATTATGTGGTTTAAGTAAGACTTTTTTATGTGAGGCAGATTTTGCTTTCTATGTTGACTGATACACTCATATTTATAAAGCAAACTCAAACTTAAGGGATATATAAATACTTATTAGACAAGGTATTTTGTACTAAATAAGATTTCTGATACGAACTCAAACTTGCTGTCACTCTGATTTATACAGCCCCTAGACACTTCCACAGATGCAGCACCCTTTCCTGGATAGTGAAAAATCGCTTTACCTTTGACATTTTCTTGACTTGTATTTAACTTATCGCTGTAACTAACTCCAAGTCGCCCTTTTTTGAATTCATACCGCTTCCGAATCTCTTTATTTTCTCCGCCACTGCCGCAAATGTAGCGAAAGAAATGGCTGTAGTCGACTTACTTTTCCTTGTTTTCGGGGTTGTTTTTCCTTTTTTTTTCTACACCCAACCCGGGTATTTGTTATTTCCTCTCCATTCCTAGCAAATAATGCGTTGGTATAAATAACCTGCCTATGGTCGTTGAAAGGAAAGAAATTAGATGATGTTTATTTCAGGGAAAAACTAATACACATGGCAAATTACGTTATACACACTTAGAAGCTAGATCACAATGGTGATTTTATTTTATGTCTGAAATAATCTCTTTTATACGGCCATTAAAATAGAATCGGAAATACGGAAACAAGACACACAAATTAAATTTAATCATATTGAGGATTTGTTTATTTGTAATCAATAAACTTACTACGAATGACTCGAAACCCAAACAACAAAAAAAGAATTAGATAAAAACGTCAACCAAAATTAATTTCTGATATTTTTTACTGCGATACAATACAAAACTCACTAGGCTGCAAAGCGGAAAGCAAGCTCAATCTATGGCTCTCTCTAGAGGGTATTATAATAAAACTACGCACACACATAATTATTAATCTCTCCACATGACAATAGAGCTCGCTTTGCTCTTCTCTCCTCACACGAGTCTATTATGCTGACCTGTGTTGTGTTGTGGAATGTTCACAACAGCTAAATGTTTACCTTAATGGAATCTCTGTTCTTGTGATAAGGTTTCTTTTGTTAAGGGATGGGACCTCTTATTGATAAAATATTTTCAAGATAAGGTCACCAAATTATCGGGAATCGTCGTTGGTCAAATGGCGTTGGTATAATATTATTTTGATAACAAAAAATAGATGGCTGTCCATTCATAGGTAATCGGTTGGTTACTAAACTAGATAATATTATGTTTTCTTTTTAATAATGATATTATCAAGGTAGATTTTCTGCACGGGAAACTAGGGCCCGTATTTATAAACAGCTCTCAAGTGTGACAGCGAGTTTGAGTTCGTATCAGAAATGTCATTTAAGTACAAAACGACCTGTCAAATCCATACTTAATATTGATCTCAATCTTGAGATCGCTTTATAAATACGAGCCTAGATTTATTATGAACCCGAGAGGTTTTGTCTCATCTAGTGCCCTTGACACAATATTCACTGCACCTCAACAAATAAGTACTTCCCCAAACCCCGTAGTAATTACATTCGCTACACCAGTAAATCTGGATTGATGGATATTGTTGCTCTTAGTTTTAGGGTAGGCGTTTGACGTTGACAGCGCGGTTGTGTAGATAGATTGAGTAAAGTGTACCAAACGTTTTGCGGTAGTTCAACCCAATGTAATTATAAACTGAAAGTTACAAACTAGGAAAATATCAATTGTGTTTCGATTTAAACGACTTAACTATTATTTAAAAATATAGTTTGACTTTCCCATAAAATGTTGTTCAGTTTCCTTCACTGTTCAGTTTTCGGTACACCGTCCCTTACCTTCAAATAAAACGCTTCAATGGTCTAACCAGGTTATGCATCAAAAATCACTACCAGTCACCCATCTATAATATCTAGACCACAGATAACCTTATAACCGAATAGAGATTCTATTGTATCTTTTCTTTTTACTGCTAAGTATTGTCCAAGTCAATACAAAACCTTTATTAATTTAATAAAATCTGGAACGTTACTTCCTTTGTGAGCATGTCACATCACATTCTGCGGACGTGGGACGGACACAGGCCAAGGAATTTTATATTATTTCCTCGAGACGCGAGCCGAATGAAAATAGCTTTTTACCGTTTTCGTCTTATCGGAATGTGCTTGCGGCCCGTAATATAACTGAATAAAGCGAATGTAACAAATAGAAAGCTCCTACGTAAGTAATTTGTGACAAGAATTATGACTGCTTTTCCTCCATCCGCTTTTTCCTCTGTTCCCTTTATAAGCACGATCTTATACGAAAAGTAAAATGTGAAACAAATCCGAAATGCTCTTTTATTTTTTCCTTTTTCGACATTGGAAGCGTTTTGTGTAAACGCGCTTACATAGTCAAAACAGGGTTTCACTCAGGTCATGGTTTCTTGCTAATAGTATTTTGAATAAACATCCAAAATATTAGCTTTTTTATGAACGTGAATGAAATAACTGAGCGTTCTACCTACTTGAGAAGCGGTTACGTTATACCTGGCTATTTGTAATGTAATTTCTTTTAATATTTTAAAATAAGTTTTCGTTGTTACAAGACCAAAATGTTCACATATTTCTGATCTAGTGAACCTAAGTGAATAGAGTAAGTACTAAGTACCTCTCTCTCGTCTTAATAGGACTGTCCGGTTGACTGAACTTCCTAGACTATTAGTATCAGTAGTTTAGTTATTTCGGGTGATCAAACAGGCCTTCTCTGGCTGCGAATTTAAAATAGGTTTAGGAGTACGGAGTCAAGAGAACGCTAATGAGATAAGATAATTATAATACATACTTTACCACGAAAAAAATAAACTTCAAATATTATTTTTGTCTGGTTAACGGTCTTTATATACTTATATTTTTTTATAAAAAGGAACTTTTTGAATTTTTCATATTTTTTCCAGTTTCTCCGTAACTAGTTGACCTCTAACTAGCCTTCACTAAGGCTACAATATTGATTAGCAAAGATAATTATTGAAAAAAGACAATACATACATAACATGCTTAAAAATAAGTATCTTTAAGAAGATAAAAAATAATGATTCTTATTTAGTTATAGAGTCAACACAGCACAGGGATCACCTATGTCACTCAAATAAATTGCAAAATTCTACTCAAATACCGTTTGGACCCTTTTCCTTTTTCTTATAAACTTTGCTCTCAACAAGGGTCAGAGCAGTTTCCGGGACAGTATTTTATCAAGACTGTTTTTAAGTTAAATTAAAAAGTTATAAAGGATTTTTGTATAATAAATATAAGTATGACAGTCTAAATTATAATTATTTTTTTACAGAAAAGAAAATCTAGTGTAGGTATTTTCATTTCTCATATTCATGAAAAGAATGATTAAAAGCAAAAAAATACCGTGGTTGTCCATTTTGGTATGAGTGTGTTAAAAACCGTGAAAGCTACGTTCGTGGTTATCTTATCACATTTTTTTTAAAAGTATTTTTTTATTTAGTAGATCATCTTTGGCACAGTCTAGTCTATTTACAGATATATTTCTTCTCAGGTACACTTTTAACCAGCCTTTCGAGGTGGTAATTAAATATGGAAAAGTAAAAAAAAAACCTGAAAGAATTTCCTGGTAAAAATTATTTAGTTTCGTGGACTGAGCAACCCCTATCAGTTTCTGGTACGCTGTCCCTTATACACCGTATTATTTATGTTGACGACTTTTTCGTTAAAAAATATAATTGTTAGCCTTTAATGAGTGGATTCTTGGACCTTGTATTAAACGAGTTATAGAATCACTTGTGTAAATTAATTACTAAATTAAATCATAGGTCAATCTGGTTATAATTGTAATTTAACCGCTTCAACGCAACGTGTGGTCAACTATCTAATAATAGCAACCCACGACACCAATAAACCCTGTTCGCTAGTCCATTATATTTAATTATTATGTAAAATAATTACCTATGAGTCTGTATCACAGCGACGCATGAAAATTTTAACTATTCACACGAAAATTAAATTGGGTAATACCTTAGCTTAATATAGGGTTGTCAGCTAAGAATTGTGAATTGAACAGTAGATTGCAATGCGTTAAGATTTTAAGTCACTGCACTGTCAAGAAAAAAAAAACTAGTATTATAATAATCATTTATCTAACACTAGCTTTTCCCCGTGACTTCGTCGGCGTAGGTTTTTATAGATCGATAGTTTCAGAGATATGGCCGCTTTAATTTTGACATCTGTCTTCCGAAATGTAGATCTCGTCAAGACCTATAATTTGTCTTAACACACTTATAGTCTAGGATCGATAGTTTCAGAGATATGGATTTTTTAATTTTGACAGCTATCAAAAAAGTTCTAACCTATATATGTGCCAAGTTTCATCCCGATCCGTCCAGTCGTTGAAGCGTGACAAAATACAAAACAAATATCCAAACTTTCACATTTATAATATTAAGTAAGGTATTTATTTAAATGGTTAGTGTTTTTGAATATTTTGTTCGAGTATTATGTAAAATATAATGTTGGGAGAATTCAGCCTAAATTGGGAGCCCTGCAGGTTGGCAGTAGATGAAATAAAATATATTTGACAAGGCTGAAATGGATAGTAATTAATTATTCAAAATCCGTTAATAATATCATGCATGCAATTTGGTTAAAATAAAGCAAGAAATAAAATGAACTGATACACACCAGCTTAGTACGTAGTGTTTCTTGAGCAAGATTTCTCGAATACTTATGGTTTCATAGACCATTATAAAATTAACGAAACCACGAACTTTTGCGATCTCAATTATTTATTTATTTATTTATTGTTTATTGTACACAAGTTATATGAAAAAGACAATTCTTAAAGAATGACGACACAACAGGTACAGCCTATGGGGGGGGGGACATTAATTAAAGTTATTTTCTCATTCTACAGCTTCTTCACGACTAGAACTGGAGTGAACCGGTTTAGGTATAATAATAACTGAAGGTGTAACGAGACGTTTCCGTTAAATGAATATTCCGGGGGATGATAATTGTCTTTGTCAGAGGCTCATTGCCAGATGTGTACAGTACAGCAAAGGAGATATCATGGGCAGGGCCGCTCGAAACGGATGAGATTATTTCAGGAAATCATATATTGATTTTTCATGAAATTTCTTATATTTGCACAATTTCGTATATTTCTTGCAGTAAATAAATTGTGCAAATATAAGAAATTTCATGAAAATCCAAATATGATTTCTTGAAATAATCTCATCCGTTTCGAGCGGGCCTGCCTTGATATCTCCTTTGCTGACTGTACCTCTGATGAAGGCGAACAGACAAAATCTCCAAGAATTTATTTAACGGGAACGTTGCTACACCTCAATTATTCAGCTTATAGAGAGTGACGGCGCTTATTAGGTAAAACCTCTGTTACGTCTGTGTGATGTTTGACGCTCATCTCATTGTGTTATTTTATGTTTAAAAATTGAGGATAGAAGTCGGATATTTCACACGAGCGCAATCCGAACCTGCGGCTGTTATTAGAATAAGTCCCTATTAATTAGTTTAGTTTATTTAAAATCGGATAGGGGTTGCGCAGTCAATAAAATTGAACAATTTTCACTAGGAGAATCTTTTAGAAAAAAAATGGCTTTCCCATATAAATTGTCTGATTGAGGTGGATTTCGTATGGTAAAGTTTCGTATGGTTTTTTACCTTACCTATTTACCGGTAATAGTTGACTAACGAACTGTTTATGCTCCAGTGATTTAACACAAAATTAATGTTTGGTACGTGATATTACGTTATTATGTTTAGACTTTTCCATTTTCGTGTGACTGATGGGCGTCATTACGGAAAGGCGAGGTGACTCACGTATGGGAACAGCAACCCTTCCGTCCTATTTATAATACATTTCATCAAAACCCTTTTATGTGACGCCCCGCCCGTCCCTTAAAAACTCCACCGATTTAACAAGCAGAAATGAAAATCCGCTTTTCCAGCCTTACCAATTATTTGTTCATGCCTGGATAAATCAAACAACCTGCGCCTAAAGTCGAAACTTTAAAAACGGTTGCCAAATTAAAAATTCTTCATGGATTTTTCGCGAAAGTATTTAATTTGGAAAGTTTGTATCTAAAAGGATTTTGAATGAAAATATGGGTTATTGTGAGAAAAGTCGGTGTAATTTTTGTGAGATGGATGGCCATTTGTACTGAAAACTGCATGCGGGGAGTTGGCCTGGCGCCTGATGGGTTTAGAATTCCTTTACATATTTCAGTTGCGCAGCCCCGACGACTTCCCCCCACTCGGCGTTTAGGGATTCTCGCTTTGCTTCCAGGTACCAGCCATTTCGCTTACACTTTGCTTTATTTATTTCTAAAGCGGGAAAGCTTGCAAATCTTGTGATCTGTAAGTATTTTACTAGATCGTTTTATTTACATCTCACTTCTACCAATCGTTTACCGTGTATAAATATTTAAGCCACAAATTTCTATTTACAGTTGGCTAAGCTTTGTCATTACCTGGACATCATTCATCATTAATCAGAACAAGATCTTTCACTGTTTAAACAGTAAAATTAGCAGCACGTCTAGTACTTTTTTAAGCGTTACAAACAAATAAATGAATTTGTTTGAATTTATTCCTCGAAAACAAATTCAATTTTCTTTTTTATGGTTGAACAGGTAACTCAACAAAATCAAAATTCACCTCAGTCGTTGCCGGCGGCGATTTAGCCTGTTGGCCCCACAATCAATTTCAATAAGTCCACTGGAAGTCTTCCTTTTAATTGGAACATTTGCGTGCGAGAGAGGTCATTCGTGTGTAATTGTAGTGTGCCCTTTCGGCGCACGCGATCGCGTGTAGCAACACTGGCTTTGGGGTTGCCAGTACACGCCGAGAGAAAATTGCAAATTTACCAAAATAGCTTTTTCTCCACCAATGCTTTTAATGGTGAGAATGTCAACCTTTTACATAAACGCCTTGAACCAAGTATTATAGTACTTAAAAATTAGCTCCTTGACTATGTTGTCCGAATATACTAGGTATCCATCCATTAGTTAGATTACACCATTATCTCTCTATCTCTTCACAATTTGGGCAAGTTTTAGGCTTACGGTCAATAGCGGTATTAAAAAATGAGAAACACGATACTTTATACAATAATCAAATCAAGATTATATAAACGAGCTGATCTGGCAACCCTGCCCGTCCAGCTGAAGTTTTCATCGCTTAGTCCATTATGCCTTTATACCCGTCCCTTTATGCTGGCGGCGAAGGATATCCCATCGCGACGTGATAACATCGTCAGCGAAGCGGAAGTGCTGGAATGCGACGGGCGGAGAACACTTGCGAGGAACTCGTGACTTCCTGTGAGGAATTTTCCAAAAGATATTCAGTTTTAGAAAAGTTAGGGAAAGATGTTATGCTTATAGCAAAAATACAATTTGATTGTGTAATAAATACTGAGTTGCCAGAGAAGTAGAAGAAGTAACCCACTTCGAATTCAACAAGAAATCCGGTTTCGTATGTTAAATACTTCTTGCCGTCATCAGAAAGGAAGAATGGATATAACCTAAATCACCATGGCAACGGTTTTAGAGATGTGTCTACCACAGAGAATAATTACTGGGTTCTACTTTGCACGCTCCTGTGAACTCTTGTTTGGTTCGCTGAACGCTAATTTTCAGCGTCAAAGACATAGATGCCATTGCATGAATCTGATTCCGATGGGTACCAGACGAGGTAAGCTTAAAGCATAGTGCTTGAATACAGTATACAGGGTGTAAAAAAAAGTACTTCGTTCCTATAAAACACCATGTTCTACTAATGGTACCAAACAACTTACCCAAAGCACAAAAATTTTAATTCGTAAAAAAAATTGTATCCTCATTAGCAATTTTGTATGGACAAGGCAAAATTTTATTTCGAGCTAAAATTTTTGTGCTCTGGGAAAGTTCTTTGTTATCATTTGTATTAGAACATGTCATTTAAAGGAATGCAGTACTTTTTTTCCACCCTGTATAGTTAGGCCTTACGAAACAGAGGCAGTAATAGAGTCATTTTATACACGTTTCGTTCTAAAAACCATATCAAAATTAATCATAGAGTAGGTACACGTCTTAGAGTGAAATAGAGCTTTAATATTTGTTATCTAAATGTTTGGTTAATTAATATTTAACAAAGTTCAAGTATACAAAGTTTCGATTAGATTGATGTAACATGTGCGATATAGCACTAATGAATGAAATTACATTGTTGGTATGTCGTAACCACGTACTAAATGCTAGGAAGCAGACACCTCACCGTGTGTGCGAAATTAGGGATTGTGCTAGATTTCATTTCTGTGTGGTAAATTAGGAAATGTGCTAGGATTGTGTATGGTAAATGTGGTCTGAAAATTGCATCGCCGGTGCGAGAGTTGCTATTGTTTGTGTATTAACTTATAGTATGTGGACTATTTTTGTTGTAAATAACTTATCACAAACATTATTTACGTACCTAAGTATAAACAAACTGGCCAATATCTTTGCAGTCTCTAAGATGCATTTATCGTCATACGATAAGATTTGCACGTGTATGTGTTTTAATATGTACTTATCCAAATCTTTATTCAGTATCTCATAGCCAGCTGAATAGATATTTTAATTGTCTATTTTTATTTAATTGATTTAGTTGCAAGAGAGTCGTAAATTTTAAGAAGTCGCTGAATCTTTCATAAATCATTAAAGCTTTTAAAAATAAAACAGACCAAAAAGAATATATTTTTTTTTATTTTCTTTTCAGACAAATATTATTTGTCTTAACATAGTTAGTTATTCTTGAATTTAATAAACCCCCAGGTAGTCAAGTCAAGTCAAATATTTTTGAAACGCCAATAAAATTGCTAATTCTAGTTATATTCTATAGAACCACGCTACGCCAGCAACCAGCAACTGAAATTCCTCGCCATACTCGACTGCTCTTAAATTCAAATTCGGATAATATTGTCAAGATTATTGCAATTATTTAGTAAATAACTCAGTTGTAGGTTAGTTAAATAGAATGAATTACTTATGTACTGTACAAGCTATCTCAAATTTGTATCTCTGTTTATTTATTTACCATACTTACCATTCTTTTTATGCGGATCAAAGCTTTTGAATACAGATCGAATGCTGTTGATTATTCCCTGGATTATTATATCTCATATTCAACTTTTATGACACCTGTACCTACTTATTTGCAGGGGAGGAGGACTAATTCTAATGCGACATCACACGGACAATTTCATAACATTATTTATAGTACCTTAGTTTACCCACAAACAATTGAATGTCTCCTATGGGTTTGTCAAAGGTTAAGTGAAGGAGATCCCTTAACGGGATAAGTCCGCCTTTGTATCATTACCCCTAACGGGTTAAGTCCGCTTTTATACCAATTCTTGTTATTCTTAACATAGTATTCTTTTATTTTAGTTTCAAGAAGGTACTATAAAGAGCTTACATTCTACAAACATTGTGATGTATATTTTCATAAAAACTGCAGAGTAAATTCTTGATCGATGCTTGTTTTAAAACTCTTGAAATAACTACCTAGTAAAGTGCAGACTTCATTATATCAACTTTACCTCGGAAATTCTTAATACTGCTCTTAGCTGGCCTTTATCATTAAAGTTTATCAAAAGGTAAAGTTGAAAACTTGCAGTAGGGGTCCATTTACTAAACTTCTATTCCGCTACAGTAGTTAGTGATGCGTTCATTTTATAGTTGGAAAGAGGTTTTTGTGAGAGAAAAATTGGCGGATTAAATTTTTTAATTAAAGCAAAGTTTCTTAATAAGTTCATCTAGAATTACTACATTTTATCAATACCTAACAGTTTAACTCATGGCTAAAATAACCTACCTACGAGTATTGAAAGGTTAGTTAATGTTCTTCCAGATCTAGACGGATTTACTTAGATCTAAACAGCTGTAATACAAAAACACACTAGTCAATATGAAATATGTGACGTTCATAGAATTCAGTTAAAACATAATATTTTTGCAGAAGTTGGAAAAAAAACATTGCTAAACTTAGCTTTGCTAGCGGTTTAAATAGTTATTTTACAGGTTCCCGAAACTCTATAAACTCTTATAGAGTAAAGTGTTCAAACGATTTTGGGTCAGCGCTTAGTGACCCAAACATCACTTATTTGAACGTCAGTATGAGGAATAAAATATGTGGGATCTTAGCTTCTATATTATAGTGCTTTTTATTAAATGAAAAATGAAGGTCTTTTACGTCTTTTACTATGAATTTATTCATAAAAAATGTTGGATATTCAATTTAAATTGTATGATGTTACACGTCAAATCTTATTCACGAAGAAATAGTTAGGTATATTTTTTATTCAAAGACATTTGATTATATTATTAGTTCCATCCCCTAACTTCATTTGACGTGGTGTTATAAAACAGCAAAGAATTACTCAATTCTACGAAATTGCTACGCCGTAGCGCCCGTAGCACTATTGCTACACCATAATAAAACATACTTCTTTTGTGCCTACGCCAATAGATGGCGCACAGTCACGAAAAGTCTTGCGAAAAATATAAACTAAATAAGTTGCTAAGATAAGAAATGTTTTTTTTTTTTAAATACAGAATAAAAAAAAAATCTTTCTACTACCTACCTACCTTGCCAATGATGGAAAATTAAAGATGCAGCAAGTGTTTATTTATATTTGAAATTTATTTTATAGAACAATTTTTGACTGTAAGTCAAACAACCAGCAAATATAAACTTCATTCGTGATTCCTGTTAAGTCTTCAGTAATTACAGCAAATCTATCCTCTCGGGGGTGAGTCGTCAAATCGATAACAGGCTTGTCTTTGTTACAGATCGCGCGTAGTGGCTCCGCGACGAGAATACTAAGGATTTGAGGTGAGTTGGCGGTTTAACCTCACTCACAGGGACGCTTTTGGGACGGTTTATTTCAACTGATAGAAATGAGGATATCTAGATATCATAAAAATAGGAGCTTTTTTCATTTTATTTGTTTTCAATCTGAATGTGGATGACATACCTTCAAACTGTTTTTTTTAAAGGAAACCTTATGTACTTAGCTTACCTTTATAGGGTGTTAATTTAATTGCGTGCCATAGCTTAGAGGGTGTTTCAGTAACGTAAAAGGAGCCTGTAAAAAAAAACAGTTTGAAGGTATGTCATCCACATTCAGATTGAAAACAAATAAAATGAAAAAAGCTCCTATTTTTATGATATCTAGATATCCTCATTTCTATCAGTTGAAATAAACCGTCCCAAAAGCGTCCCTGTGAGTGAGGTTAAACCGCCAACTCACCTCAAATCCTTAGTATTCTCGTCGCGGAGCCACTACGCGCGATCTGTAACAAAGACAAGCCTGTTATCGATTTGACGACTCACCCCCCGAGAGGATAGATTTGCTGTAATTACTGAAGACTTAACAGGAATCACGAATGAAGTTTATATTTGCTGGTTGTTTGACTTACAGTCAAAAATTGTTCTATAAAATAAATTTCAAATATAAATAAACACTTGCTGCATCTTTAATTTTCCATCATTGGCAAGGTAGGTAGGTAGTAGAAAGATTTTTTTTTTATTCTGTATTTAAAAAAAAAAAACATTTCTTATCTTAGCAACTTATTTAGTTTATATTTTTCGCAAGACTTTTCGTGACTGTGCGCCATCTATTGGCGTAGGCACAAAAGAAGTATGTTTTATTATGGTGTAGCAATAGTGCTACGGGCGCTACGGCGTAGCAATTTCGTAGAATTGAGTAATTCTTTGCTGTTTTATAACACCACGTCAAATGAAGTTAGGGGATGGAACTAATAATATAATCAAATGTCTTTGAATAAAAAATATACCTAACTATTTCTTCGTGAATAAGATTTGACGTGTAACATCATACAATTTAAATTGAATATCCAACATTTTTTATGAATAAATTCATAGTAAAAGACGTAAAAGACCTTCATTTTTCATTTAATAAAAAGCACTATAATATAGAAGCTAAGATCCCACATATTTTATTCCTCATACTGACGTTCAAATAAGTGATGTTTGGGTCACTAAGCGCTGACCCAAAATCGTTTGAACACTTTACTCTATAAGAGTTTATAGAGTTTCGGGAACCTGTAAAATAACTATTTAAACCGCTAGCAAAGCTAAGTTTAGCAATGTTTTTTTTCCAACTTCTGCAAAAATATTATGTTTTAACTGAATTCTATGAACGTCACATATTTCATATTGACTAGTGTGTTTTTGTATTACAGCTGTTTAGATCTAAGTAAATCCGTCTAGATCTGGAAGAACATTAACTAACCTTTCAATACTCGTAGGTAGGTTATTTTAGCCATGAGTTAAACTGTTAGGTATTGATAAAATGTAGTAATTCTAGATGAACTTATTAAGAAACTTTGCTTTAATTAAAAAATTTAATCCGCCAATTTTTCTCTCACAAAAACCTCTTTCCAACTATAAAATGAACGCATCACTAACTACTGTAGCGGAATAGAAGTTTAGTAAATGGACCCCTACTGCAAGTTTTCAACTTTACCTTTTGATAAACTTTAATGATAAAGGCCAGCTAAGAGCAGTATTAAGAATTTCCGAGGTAAAGTTGATATAATGAAGTCTGCACTTTACTAGGTAGTTATTTCAAGAGTTTTAAAACAAGCATCGATCAAGAATTTACTCTGCAGTTTTTATGAAAATATACATCACAATGTTTGTAGAATGTAAGCTCTTTATAGTACCTTCTTGAAACTAAAATAAAAGAATACTATGTTAAGAATAACAAGAATTGGTATAAAAGCGGACTTAACCCGTTAGGGGTAATGATACAAAGGCGGACTTATCCCGTTAAGGGATCTCCTTCACTTAACCTTTGACAAACCCATAGGAGACATTCAATTGTTTGTGGGTAAACTAAGGTACTATAAATAATGTTATGAAATTGTCCGTGTGATGTCGCATTAGAATTAGTCCTCCTCCCCTGCAAATAAGTAGGTACAGGTGTCATAAAAGTTGAATATGAGATATAATAATCCAGGGAATAATCAACAGCATTCGATCTGTATTCAAAAGCTTTGATCCGCATAAAAAGAATGGTAAGTATGGTAAATAAATAAACAGAGATACAAATTTGAGATAGCTTGTACAGTACATAAGTAATTCATTCTATTTAACTAACCTACAACTGAGTTATTTACTAAATAATTGCAATAATCTTGACAATATTATCCGAATTTGAATTTAAGAGCAGTCGAGTATGGCGAGGAATTTCAGTTGCTGGTTGCTGGCGTAGCGTGGTTCTATAGAATATAACTAGAATTAGCAATTTTATTGGCGTTTCAAAAATATTTGACTTGACTTGACTACCTGGGGGTTTATTAAATTCAAGAATAACTAACTATGTTAAGACAAATAATATTTGTCTGAAAAGAAAATAAAAAAAAA